>JBBYHM010130783.1:0-114811 GCA_038381775.1 Adansonia rubrostipa | reverse complement strand
AGCATGGACTTAGCATTTTCCTTAAAGCTAGCAAAATATCTTGGGGAAAATTAAGTTTTCCAGATCTGGAATCTTGGGTAAACAAGCTCAAATCTTTTGATTTTCCAACCAAAATGGCTTTACACTCATCCCCAAAATGTTTGTGCCTTATTTTTGAGTCAAAACCTTGACGGTATGATTAATGGACTGTTTCATTGTCCTAAACTACTCTGGGGCTGTGCAAATAAGTTGGTGATGCTCAGGCCACTCTTTCTCGTCAGTCATGGATGTTCAAATGTCAATGACTCGAATGTAGACCCATAAACATAAGGAAAACAGGAAATATCCCCTGCTTTGCTTTGTCCCCTACTTGCAGCATGGCTATTAAAAATTGAAAAATCATTTTAAAATCTTAAATGATTTTTCATGAATTTTTTATTTTTTCTCTCAAATAAGGAAAACAAGAAATATCCCCTGCTTTGCTTTGTCCCCTGCTTGCAGCATGGCTATTAAAAATTGAAAAATCACTTTAAAATCTTAAATGATTTTTCATGAATTTTTTGATTTTTTTCTCAAATTATGTCGAATTAGCTTTAAAACGATATCTTATTCACCCCCGAACCATTCCAGATGAGAAAGTTATGATTTTTCAAGTCTAAACTATCCAGAACCTCTAGAATCCAAACATGCATTCTAGTTGGGCTATTCAGGCCCACTAAATGATTTTTCCAAAATTTTCAAGCATTTTTCCTAAAATGTTCATGAAATTCCCTTTTTGGAAAGGTATTATTTGTGATTTTTCGATACCAAATGAGTCTGAGGTGATTTTTCAAATTTTGACACACCTTGTCACTCCTATGCTCTGCCAGCAGCTCAATCAGTCCAAACTTGAAAATTTATTCCCCTGCAAAATGACTTATTAGGACATTGGGAATATTTTTAGATCGACCCTTGTCGAGTTATCTTTCTAGCCATATCTTGTCCACCTTCTAAATCCTTCGAATCAATTTAGAATAAATTTAGGAAGTAAGATAGCGCGATGCTGTCCCCTATTTTTGATTTTGGGCAAAATCAAGTTGTTTTCTTGAATTTCATCTCGAGACATTCGAATGTCTCCGTATCACCCCGATCAGACTCGAGAACATACTTTAACATCCACAAGCTCATATCAAGGCACAAACATATTTTATATCTTTACCATCCTCATTCACAATAAATCTTTTTGCCAAAAATTATCAAATGCTCACCCATGTTCTAAATCATGAAGTTTTATCATCCACGAGGATACTCCAACCCCGCTTTTCTGAGGGGACACTCCAACCCTATTTTTCAAAATTGTTAAAGTAAAAATCTTCTTTTGTCAAAATTATTTGTCATCCATGGGGATACTCCAACCCTATCTTTTTGAAGGGATACTCCAACCCTGTCTTTCAATTGCAATTAAATTCTTCCCCTTCCCGGATTTCTATGAATATGTCAAGCAAATCTCATTTAATCAAGAAATCCAGATGCATCTCGAAAATGGTTGATTCGGTTATTCCTAGATAATTGATGCTAATAGCGAGATAAATTCCAATAGTCCACCTATTTTCTTTATCATTACATTAAATGATCTATGTTATGATATTTCATTTATTATCTTACTAACATGATTTCTTTGTGATGATTATTTGCATTCATGTTTTCAAAATGTTTCCAAATGAAATTAAAGGTAATGTTCTGCATGGGTATCTCTCCAGTGCCTAAAGTGGAACATTCTATTTTCAAAGTAAAATCCGGAGGTCACTTTTATCAAAAATCTTTATATTCCCCATCTCTCTGGGACGTATATGAGATTAAATCTTTTTCATCAAAACCTGGATTATTTTTACAAGATTCATGCATTAAAAGGGTTATATCGAAATAATGACAAGTTAAGATCGAAACAATCGAAACTGAGATAAGACATAGCTAGTAAGGTATCGATTTCGGGCATCGCGAAAAGGTTCATACCTCATCGCGTGTCACCAACTCTTGAACCCAAACGGCGAATCTTTGCATTACGTAGACCACGGGATCGATGTTTTGAGTTTTATAACTCAAAACATAGGTTTTAATAGGCATCCGATCATGCCTAGCCCAAAATGATAGATGGCGACTCCAAGCGTTGGCCATTTTGTGATGGTCATACAAGACCAACAAGATGAGTGATTCGTCTTATGGTCCCCCTCACTATATAATAAGTTGAGAATTTGTACATTCTCGTTCTCATCACATTGCCAAAGAATAGTCTTAGTCAAGAAGACATTTCCAAGTCAGAAAGTACTTTAAGTCATACGCACTCTTAGATCCGCGAGGATCTACTCCGGGGTACGTTATGACATCTTCCTATCATGAAATACCTTTGCTTTTTCTTTGTAAATTCGTGAATTCTCATAGGTATCATTCCTAATCTTTTCTAGCTCTTGTATTGGCAACTTTCTATGCAAACTAGCCTCATGCAAATCAAGATTACATTGTTTTGCTACCCAAAAAGCCTTGTGCTCTAATTCCACTTTTGTCCTTGCAAAACAAAAGGTAAAAGTCTGTTATAAGTAATAGGCAAATCTGTAAATAAAACATTAAACATTATAGAAGGAGGAGCTAAAGAATGTATAGTCATGGTATCTTTTTTCCAAAGTAGCTTTTTGCTTAATTTTTTCAAAATTATCTTTCTTCAATCCTTGGTTAATGGCTACTTAAAGCCCATCATCTCCACCTAAATTAAAAATATCTTAAATATATGAATCAATAATAAAATCAATAATATTGACATGAAAAACAAAATGTACTTCACTTGGATATTTCATGGCATCAAAAATATTATATCTAATGACCTCACCATCAAACTCCATCGTAAGAGTATCATTATGAACATTTATCTTAGTTTTAGTCATTTTCATGAATGGCCTTCCTAACAAAATAGGTGCTGAATTAATAGAAAACTCATCTTTCATGTATAAAATATAAAAATCAGCTAGAAATACCAAATTATTGACTTGAACTAAGATATCCTCCACCATACCATCCGGGTAAACATTTAACCTATCTGCTAGTTGAATGATTACATTAGTTTTTTTTTAAATTTCCAAGGTTTAATTTGTTAAATATAAACCTAGGCATGACATTAATGGATAACCCTAGATCACACATTGCCCTTTCAAAACTTATATTTCCTATTCTACAAGGAATAGTAAATAAACCTAGATCCTTATACTTGAGGAGCTAGCTTTCTTTGAATTATTGCAGACTCATTTTCCCTCAAACTTACCTTTTCATTAACCTTATACCTTCTATTTGTTGTACACATCTCCTTGTGGAATTTAGTGTACTTGGCTACTTGCTTTATAGCATCTAAGAAAGGTATGTTCATTTGAACCTTCTAAAAGGTTTCTAATATGTTCTTCTCCAATTCTTCCTTTTTAGACCTAGCAAAATGACTAGGAAAAGGGGTAATATTTTAAAACCAGAATTGATAGAGTTAGACATTGCCTTGTCATTCTTGGGTTGTGGAAGTGTCTCGAGTTCACTAGTTTCTCATGCTCTAATTCGGCCTTACTTGTTTCTAGTTGGCCAACTTCTTTTCCTTTTCTTGTGTAAGTGAGAGTTACAGCATTAACTCCCTCATTTGGATTAATCACTATTTATGAAGGTAACTTTTTTGAACCTTGGCTTTCCAACTTACTCAAAGATGTTGGAATTTGCCCTATTTGCTTATCCAAATTGATAAGTTTTGCATCATTTTTCTATGGAAAATTAACTTGATTAGTTGCAAGCATTTTTACAATATCCTTAAGAAACTTACTTGATGCCCTAGAAGTTGTGTTCTAGGTTAATATTGAGAGGTCCATAGATTTCCTTTTTGAAAGTTGAAATTTTTGCGTCTTTGATTCCCATAACTAAAGTTAGGATGATTTCTCAATCTGGGGCTATGAGTGTTAGAGAATGGATCATATTTCTTTTATGGTTGTCCATGGAATCCAGTAATTACATTAACTTTCTTTAAATAGTCCTCTTGAATGGTGGGCCACATATCAGTCATGTGTCCTTAAGTTGAGCAAATTCCGTATACTTTTACTTGTATATTTCCTGCAGCAATTTGATGCACGAGTGAAATAAGATCAAAATTTTGATTTTACAAGAATTATGTACTCACCTCACTAACATTCCTTGCAGAATTATTAGTCTTTGTACCAAATTATTGATTGCTAGCTACAGTGTTAGAGATTAAGGCTCTTGCTTCATTGGGTGTTTGTCAACCAACGCACCTCTAACGGCTGCATCGATCATGTTTCTTTCCATAAGAAGCAAGCCTTCGTAAAAGTATTGGATCAAAAGTTGCTCCAAGATCTGATGATGAGGCAGTTTGCAGATAACTTTTGAATCTTTCTCAATACTCGTATAATGTCTACCTTTGATTTTGCCTTATTTCATAAATCTCTTTTCTAATGCTCCCAGCTTTGGAAGGTGAAAAATACTTCTCCAAAAAGAGCCTTGCCATCTCATCCTAAGTAGTCACTAATCTGGAGAAAAGGTAGTAGAGCCAATCTTTTGCCAAATCTCCTAAAGAGAATGGGAAAGCCCTTAACTTTATTTGATCTTTCATCACCCCCGGTGCTTTCATGCCCAAACAAATCATATCAAACTCCTTAAGGTGTTTATTTGGTTCTTCCTCTGTAAGACCACGGAAGATAGGTAGTAAGCGAATAAAACCAGATTTGAGTTCAAATGGTTATTGTAAATTAGGAAAGTTAATGCAAAAAGGTTGAGATATGATAATTAGAGCAGTAAGCTACTTTAATGTGCGCTCCCAAACATTCTGTTCAACGGCCATGATTTCTACTTTTGATGCACTCGAAGAAGCCGAAAAGTGGATGGATGACATCTTGGGAGGTGATTGATTTGGAAAGGATGTAAAAGCAGAAGATTCTTATGCAATTGCTTCTAATGCTTTGAAGCTTAGGGAGGATTCGATTTCTTGAATGAATTGCCTTATCTTATAAAGCCTTGTGTCTTCAAAGGACATATACCCGTAAAATGAACAAACAAATAAAATCTAACAAAAAGAAATAACAAAATCAAAATTATATTCAACTAACAGGTCCCTGGCAATAGCGCCAAAAACTTGGTAGTTTTCGATGCTACCCATTTATAATGCTCACTTCCTTTAGCTTGATTTTAGATTTGTAATGTAAGGAAGTAGAGATCGTATCCTATAAGGACCTTTAGAAATGCAAAACTGCTTTTGGGAATAGAAAGAAAAGAAACAAAGTGATAGGAAAAATGGTAGAATCTAGTAGAGAAAAAACAATAAAAAACAATAAGGGGGTTTAAATTATTTTTTATTATAAACAAAATGAAAATAAGTTTGAAAATAGTTTAAGTAAAAGGAATCAACTATGAAAAGACTTTGGTAGTAAATCAATATTACTTACCAATGTATTATTATTAATCATGGAAAACTCTTATGCATTTTTTTAAACAAATAAATCATTCATGGAATCAAACATGTATTGACTTCCTTACCTTCCCTTATTTCCCAGTTAACCAAGTTAAGCACTATGATTAACCCTTATCATTTAACTATCCTAAAAAAAGCTCTTAGAATATAATTAAAAGATAGCTTTAAAAACAAGAAAAGTTTAACTGATTCAATATAACAAAACTAAAAGTTGACTTTATTCAAGCAAGACTTGTATTTTTTATAGCTTTTGAAATGACAACTTGACCATCCTCATTAAAGTTATTTGCTACTTAAGTAAAACTAATCAAATTATTATGTATTTGATTAATTAAACTAGCTCCAAATTAACTATAAGAAAACCACTAGTATGCATCCTAGAAATTGAAATCATATAACCATGACATTTAAATAGAAAAACACAAGATATTTGTAAAAAAAAAAGACTTTGAAAATAATTTCATTTATTCCTCATGATGAATAATAAAAAACCTTGCAAATCTTTTTACTACCAAATAAAAAACTTAGAAAGACATAATTTAAAAAATAATGAATAAAATAGAGAGGAAGAAAGTAAGAACGAGAAGATCAAAATTATTTAACCCTCTTTATTTATAGGGAAAGAATACAATTAAAGCTAGGAATAAAGATAATTAACATTAATTTATCAAAATAAAAATAAAAAATCAATCTCTAATTTTTATCTTGATCTCTTGGGAGTTTACATGCAATTTTGTTTCTAAATGTAGCCATAAAGTTGGATTTGTGGGCTAATTTTTTTTCATTTATCCAAGAGATAAATAATTACCTAAGATATAATCTTCAAAGATAATTACTTTAGCTTTTAAACTCTTAACCCAAGTAGAACTTTATCTTCTAACTTTTCCTAGTGTAATTAAAGTTCTCCGAGGTCAGCTCACTAGAATTCAAAACCCACATAAATTCCCTAACTTAGAGAATTTTTTCTTCTTTTGTATTTTTTATCTAATTAAATCTTGCAAAATAAAAAGGAAAAATAAATGCTTATGATAATCATAAACAATAGCTAGAAAAAGATTAAAATAGAAGAATAATTTATATAAGCTTAAGCACTTATTAATCAGCCATGAACTACATTTGGAAACACAATTTTGATGTTATACGATCTTATAGTTGCCACACTAAAATGAAGAACAACCTTGTATCAATAAAGTGACTAATCAGTTCATGGTAGATCCCTTATCCAATCCAATTAGTTTTAGGGCACTTAGAGCTGATTTCATTCAAAATTTTACCTATAAGGGTAATTCATACTTCAGCTTTTTTTTAATTTTTTGGGTAATTCATAATTATCTAATCTAAGTAAAAAAATAATATGGTATTATTGAATAATTGCAAATATTTTATTGGACATTTATGCCAGGTTAATTAATTTTAAACGAGTTAGTTTGGGTTAAAATTTCAAAGGAATGAAAGTTAAAATACCTTGACATATTTTATCTAAAGTTGTATCTATTCCTTTTATAATCATTGAGAAAAACTTCATTGACCATGCATGTAAAATTCAACTTAACCCAATATATGTACGTTTTTAATTTACAATATATAAAAACATAAATATTGAAAATATTTGGATTGGATAAAATGAATATTTATATTTATTATATTTATATAAATTATCACTTAAAATATTTATCCAATTGGAAAATAATATTTTTAATAAATTAATTTTAAAATTTTAATTCAAGGTAAACTTATATATTACATGCAAGTTTTTGTTTATATATAAATTTATTTTTATTTTTAATTAATATATAATTATATATCTAATATTAATTATTATTTATAAATATTAAATGCATTGCAGGGTATATAACAACAAAACTAACGATTTTTGACACGTTTACTACGAGTCGGAATACCACTTGAGATGTATCTTGGTATGTTTTTTGAGGCCCGGGATCGACCCGGCCCAGCCTGCGTCCAACACCAACAACGACCAAACTAGTTCAGTTCTCTCTTTCCTAAACCCTAAAACCTTTTCATCTCCGAACCCGTCTCCGAACTAGAGAGCTAAAGTGGGCAGAGCTCTACTGGTTTAGCGGCCGTCTCTCACTTCCATCGGCAGCAACTGCTTTTTTCTCTGTTTTGTTCACGTAAAAGAAAAAAAAAAGAGAAGAAATGTCTAAAGCTGAAGTGAAAAGATTGTTCATAGGAGCGGGTTGCAACAGAATAGTTAACAACGTTTCATGGGGTGCTTCTGATTTGGTCTCCTTTGGTGCCCAAAACGCTGTCGCTATCTTCTGTCCCAAGGTTACTTCTTTATATTCTTTCTCCCGGTTTTATCCTTTTGTTTTTCTTTTTTTTTGATCAATGCTTTTTCTTTCTTGTCTTGTTACATGTAGTCTGCTCAAATTTTGACGACACTTCCGGGTCATAAGGCAGCTGTGAACTGCACCCATTGGCTTCCAAATAACAAGTTTGCATTCAAATGTACAGTTTAATTCTGCTGCTTTATTTGCAAAAGTGTATGGATTTATTAATGGGAACCTGTTTTGTTTGTTTATTTGGGTTTACATTCTGATTTAAGCTTGTTTTGGTACTAAAATGTTCTTAGAAGTTCAACCTTTTTTGAGTGTTTTTAGTAGGATTTGAACCATTTATTGGTGTGGTAATGAACTCTTTTCTGTATGTTGTTTGCAGCGAAACACTTAGAGCGGCATTATTTACTGTCTGGAGATGCTGATGGTGCTATTATTCTGTGGGAACTATCTCTTGCTGACAATAAGGTATTTACTCTCTAAATCCTCTAGTTTTTTTCTGCTGCGATACCAAAATAGAGTCAGCTGCTGCAACACCTTGGTGGTATTTTCAAATTTAAGTATTGTTTGAAAGAACTTGGAATGGTTATCTTTTTGCTATGAATGTTTTATTTTAATCTTCTTTTTGCTGCTTTGTTTTTTTTTTTTTTTTAACAGTGGAGGCATGTTTTACAACTGCCACAATCACATAAGAAGGGCATTACATGCATTACTGGATTCATGGTTTCTCAAAGTGTTGCAATATTTGCTACTTCTTCTTCTGATGGCACCGTTTGCATATGGGATGCTGTCTTTCCAACTTCTTCTGGGGGTGAGTCAAATGTTTAAGGAAACTTAGTTTAACATTTTTGCATTTGGTGTCATTGTAAATCCTAGGTTTTTTATTCCCCCCTCTTCTGTAACTTGCTGCAATTTGAAAATTAGTTATTGGAAAGCTCCCCATGTAGACACGATATTATCTTCCAATTTGATTTGAAATTTAGTTACTTTTGGTTTGTATTTAAACCGCAAAGATTTTGATATTTAAGCCTATTGAGCTTTAGTAGATTTAGGATTTTAACCTAGGATAGCTAATAAAATCTACATTTTAGTTAATGTGGATGTATGCTTATTTTTTGGCTTTTGGATATATGCTAGGTAGTTGTTCTGTATTTTTGAAGAAATTCTATTTTTTTATGGTGGATACTATTTTTTTTTTTTAATTTAAGGAATTTTTGGCAAAGCGAAAAAGATTATTGTTATCTTCTTTATCTTTAAAAAATTTGTATGAAAAGTCATCCCATAATGCTGCATAGATCAGCTATTAAACTTTAAGAAAGTGGCAGAAAATATTTGAGGATTGGTACATACTCAACATCTAAACTGCTAGTTGTCACATGTAATCCTCTTTAGATCTTCTTGTTTTTTACAAATTATTATTTAACAGTTATATAATATGTTCTTCTTCTGCCATGGATGCGTCAGTTTAATTTAATATTTCTTTATGACATTGAAAGGTATTTGGCTGCTCTAGTTCTATACTTCTATTTATGAATTAATTAGATGAACTGGTTGCGCAAATCCCATTTCTTAAAAACTGGAAGTAGTTTTTTTATTTGTTCTATTTAAAATTGTTGAGATGAGGAATAGAGAATAGATTGTTTGAACTTTCCAGTCCACTGTTTTCACGTCTTGATTCTGTTAAACAAGCATTAATTGGACCAAATGATCATGGTTGCCGTGCAGGATGCAACCAAGCTAGAGGTAGTTTCTTGTGGCATTCTCTTTATATGCTTCAATTATAATCTTATTATAGCATGTAGTTGATGATGATTTTCGGTGTTTGTTCAATCTGTCATTTGGGTTCTATATAATTTTTTATTAATCAACTATTTGCTATCCTCTTAAAACAAATTATTGCACAGTAGTTGATAACCATTGATATTTTGATTGTTTTTCCTTTTTCCTCTAGGTGACTGTAAATTGTCATGCCTGGAAACGCTAATTGTTGGCTCAAGACCAATGGTAGCGCTTTCACTTGCGCAGCTGCCTGGAAATACAGGGCTTATAGCCCTGGCAATGGGGGGATTGGATAACAAGATATATCTTTATTGTGGGGAGAGGACCGGAAAGGTACCAATGTCCGCTTTATTCATCTTGTTTTGTTCATGCATCAATTATTTTCTACTAATCTCAACTCAATATGTTTTTAATTCCAAACTGGTAGAGTTTCGACAGAATTTTTTTCTCCATTCTACCTTATCTTAGGCCATGTCTTCCAAAAGGTGTCAAGCAGGGATGACGGCTAATCGGATGTTTGCAATTTTTTAAATATCCTGATCTTCTTAATTTATCCGAAATTCAAATGCGGTTTTGCCTGCTTAGTATCCAAATATCACTGCCCGATTCTGCAATACGATTTAAAGAGCAACATGGATCGAATATTTGAATCCACTAAATATTCAACTTTACTAAATCAATTTTTTTAAAAAAATGTATAAAATTAAGAACTAAATATGTAAATGGATAGTGGGTTTAGATATCCAAATCTGTTATCCATATAAATAAAGCAGTTTCATATAATGGATTCGGATATCTAACATTACCCAAACCAAAATCAATGCAGATTCAGATAGTAGTTATCAAGATGTTTATATCTGGATCCGCTGTGGATAGTAAATCCACAATATCCAAATCTGCAAAAACCAAAGCGAAGAGTGTCAAATATCCTTTTTTTTTTACTATCCATTGCCATTTCTAGTGTCAAGATACCCAAAAATTCACGATATTTTTGAACCATATGATTTTTTCTCCCTCAAATATATATATTTTTTGTGGCCCATAAATAATTTTGCTTTTATTTGTAAAATTTGCATGCCCAGTTTGTTCGTGCTTGTGAATTAAAAGGGCATACAGATTGGATCAGGAGTTTAGACTTCTCGTTACCCCTATTCAGTGGTGAAGCCGAAAGTGTTCTACTTGTAAGTTCATCTCAGGACAAAGGCATACGCATATGGAAGTTGACTCTCCGAGGTTCTCTAGCCAATGCAGAGGGTACATATAAAAGAAGTGAAATAAGCCTGGCATCTTATATTGAAGGTCCTATTTTTGTAGCTGGCTCATTCTCTTACCAAATATCTTTGGAATCTCTTCTGATTGGACATGAGGATTGGGTATATTCGGTACAGTGGCAACCACCTTCGGTTGCTGCTGAAGAGGGGATTAGCTTCTATCAACCCCAAAGCATTTTGTCTGCATCAATGGATAAGACAATGATGATCTGGCAACCTGAGAGGAAAACTGGTATTTGGATGAATGTGGTCACCGTTGGGGAATTAAGCCATTGTGCTTTAGGCTTTTATGGTGGACATTGGAGCCCAGATGCACGTTCTATCTTGGCACATGGATATGGTGGCTCATTCCATATGTGGAAAAATGTTGGTGGTGGCACAGATAATTGGCAACCACAGAAAGTCCCCTCTGGGCATTTTGCAGCAGTGACAGATATTGCTTGGGCAAAGTGTGGTGAGTACATGCTGTCAGTTAGTCATGATCAGGTGAGATGTCACCCATGTTTCAGACGTAGGTATATGAACTTTTATTTATGCTTTGAGCTCTCTGTTGATAGAGTGACCAAGATTCAAAATGTGGCAGCCTCGAATCTCGTCGTCCCCCCCCCCCCACCCCCAACCACCCAAAAAAAAAAGGATGATGTGGTCCTCCCACCCTTCTATATTTCCTTTCTTTTGGTTCACCTGTATATCTGTTTAGAACATGTTGCCTTGCATGGTCACTCTATGCGTTGTTAGGACAAGGTTATTTCAAATCTGTTGCATTTATCAAATACTTCAATGCTTCAAACTTACACATATAATCTGTGAGAAAAGTTCTGCATTGGTACTGGCCAAGACACTTTATAAGTATGCTTGAAAGTATGTGGAATTTGGCTAATAGCTTAAAGTTGAACTTTTTTTTTTCCCTTCTTATTTTGTGGAAAATAAACAAGTAATCAAGATTTTCTAAAAATGATATCACAATGGCATTCCCCGAAGAATGTTCCGATTGGAGTACTTTATGTCTGTCTTCCTGGAAGACCATGTCAGGAAGGTGAATTTGCTAATGTTTTAGTTAAAAATGCGAGAAGAAAAGTCAATATTTTGTTACTTTCTAATCTCTTGATTGCATACTTTAAGAGTTTTATTAACATTTGTGGCCTTAAAAATCAAGTTGAATTTGTGGATCTTGTTTATAATTAATTTAATTCAAAGATGAGAGGTTGATATCGATAGAATTAATTTACATTCCTTTGAATTTTTCATGATATGAATTGGCAATAATGACGCTTCAATCTCTCATTGCAGACAACTCGTATTTTTGCTCCATGGCGCAATCAAGATCCTCAGTCTGATGGAGACTCCTGGAATGAAATTGCTAGGCCTCAAGTTCATGGGCATGATATAAATTGTGCAGCTATCATTCGAGGAAAAGGGAACCATCGTTTTGTCAGTGGAGCAGAGGAGAAAGTTGCCAGAGTTTTTGAAGCCCCTCTATCCTTCTTAAAGACGCTGCATTATGCTACTTCAGAACATTCCAGTTTTCCTGAAGACATCCAAGCAGATGTTCAGGTCTTGGGTGCTAACATGTCCGCTCTTGGTCTGTCACAGAAACCTATTTATGCAAACGGTTAGTCTCTCGTAAATAACTAATACACAATATGTGCATTCCAACTGAGATCCTTAGGATACCCTTTTTTATCAGATGACTGTGAACCTAACATAATTTTAACTGTTCTGCTTTCTAGTTTCTAACAAATGATTTAGATTTTATTAAAGTTTCCTTTTTAAAGTGAAACATCTTTGCAAATTTATAGCTGGTTGGCATTTAGTTGGATATCCTTTGTACCATTTTTTGTGCTTATGCCTTGAGAACCGTTTTAGATGCAGGCTAACCTGTCCTACCCCAGCTAATATCTTGCTTTAAAGGGGAGGGGAAAAAATGAAACTGAAGTATTTGCCACTTCTCTTATTCTGGACAACTGTCCATTGACTGAGGCAGTTGCATCTGCTTCTTATGCCGCACAACTGCCTGTGAACACAAGTTTTTGTTTGCAACTTTAGTACTATTCTTATCCTATTTTTGTTGTCTTTCCTTTAAATGATGAAGGCTTCTTGCTTCTTTTATATTTGCAATGACCTAAGCTTATGTCTATCTGTTTATGTGCATGAGCTTGTATAAGCAAATTATTTGACAGGAAGAATTTTCCTTGCAGCAGCCCAGGAGATCCAAGATAATCTTGGAAATGATGGTTTTGACACTCTTGAATCTGTTCCCGGTGCTGTTCCAGTTGCTTTAACTGAACCCCCTATTGAGGATCAACTTGCATGGCATACGCTATGGCCAGAATCACACAAACTCTATGGTCATGGGAATGAGCTGTATTCCTTATGCTGTGACCACGAGGGCAAGCTTGTTGCTTCATCATGTAAGGTACATGTCTTACTGTTTGGCTGACCAGAAATTTAATACCAATGAATTTGGTAGGGCAGATTGTGTTCTCACATAAACTTGTCCCCATGTATGTTTTGAATGGCTGTGGGTGCTTTCTATTTTGTGTGCTTATTTTGGGATATTTTTATGAAAGTTCACTTCAGAGAAAAGTTCTGAGCATCAGGCGATTATTTCCCTGATGATGAGTTTATATGGGGTGCACCTTATTAAAGTCATTGGGGGAAGAAGTTTTTGGAGGAATTACAAAAAAGGTGTCTAACAACAATGTTTGCTGGTTGGTACCATGATCAAGAATAATTATTGAATTGGAAATGTCGATATGTAAATTTGGTAAAAAAGAAATCACAATTACTTTTATGTCCCCCTATTCAATGGCTGGAAAATACAATTACATATGATTGTCATGTACAGGAAAAGACATTTAGGGAAAAAATATGTGCAATTAGTCAACAATATATGTACATTAGTAAAAGTTCAAAGCCCTAAGTTCATGGATGAATGTTAGGGGGAAAAGTTATTAAAAATATTGATTTTGTGTATCTGTAAAACATTTCACTGGATTTGAGACAAAGGATCATATAATGGACAATCTTGTGTACATTTCAAAATAGAGAATATAAGTTTTACTAATATACGTGTAGTCTTAGTTCATTCTACATATCTTCCCTGTTATATTCTCAATTGATGTACACCCCATCCCTCAACATACATATATACATACAAACATGCATGCATGCATAGATATATATATATATATTTCTTGTTATTAGTCTGTTATTTGAGGGTGCTTAGGTAATTAGGTTTAGGGTTTGGATTTAGAATTTTTTTTTCAAAATATAATGTCATCTCTAAAATGAACTCTAATTACAATCTTTCATACACAATTAACTCTGTTTCTAATACTTACTGACATGCATATACTATAAGGTAATTGTTTTGTATTTTTATAATTGAACATACATATATTATCTTGTTTTTACAAATGAAAATCGAATAGCGTTATTATTTTACACCTATTGAATGTTTTGGTCATAAAAGTAATTTTTGTTTCCTTTTTGCTAATTTTGAAATATTTGCATTTCCTTTCAACTAATTATTTGTGGTTACAGTACAAGTAATAAATACATATGGGGGACTGCATTTTTCCCCCCCCCCCCCCCCCAATTTTTTAAAAAGTTTTTGAGCAACAGATTAGAAACATCATAATAACAAGTTTGGTAATATCTAAATACATTATAAAACAATCAAGAGATATAGATGCATAGTCAAAATTTAGTAGGTTAGATTGTAGCTTGGAGGTATAAATATTCTTTAAACTAAGATGCAATGTGACATTGATTTAGCAGTGCTTGAAGTGATTGACTGTCAGAACAAAGTCCTTTTTCAATTGTTTCTTATACCGCATAATTTGCAGGCCCAGTCGGCAACAGTAGCAGAAATATGGTTATGGGAAGTAGGTTCGTGGAAAGCTGTTGGTCGCTTGCAGTCTCACAGCTTAACAGTGACACAGATGGAATTCTCTCATAATGACAACATGCTTTTGGCAGTCTCGAGGGATCGCCAGTTCTCCATTTTCACAATCAATAGAGCAGGTATCCTAAATCTACTCATTGTGTTATAATACTGTTTCATTAAAGTACTCTTTCTAGTGGTCTGTTTTCAAATAAAGTCCGTGTTAGTATATTCATTGTCTTGTAAATGGCAACTGTTGCTGAAGTTGGGCCAAAAAGACATCTTTTGGCTTCTTGTGTACTTTTTATGTCCAAATAATCATCGAAATGGGGAGGGCTGTAGAAAACTGTTATCATACATTTTTGTATGCATATTTTTGGTGATCAAATGGAGGGAAATTAGAAGTTCAAGGCAGATGAATAAATGATCAGTTGTATTTATGACTTCTATATTATGTTATTATTGCTTACTTTTCATTGATTGAATGCCCCGCTTCATAGTTTATATCGAGTTAAATCTGATGATTATCATCGTCTGGTTTATCTCTAGGTACTGGTGAAGTTGATTACAATCTCGTAGCGAGGCAGGAGGCCCATAAAAGAATAATATGGGCGTGTTCTTGGAACCCCTTTGGTCACGAATTTGCAACAGGTTCTAGGGACAAGACAGTGAAGATTTGGGCTGTGGAAAAAGCATCTTCCGTCAATCTGCTTCTAACCTTGCCGCAGTTCGACAGCAGTGTCACTGCCCTCTCTTGGGTCGGTCTTAACCGACACAGAAATCATGGGCTTCTTGCAGTTGGAATGGATGGTGGACTCCTTCAAATTTGGAGCCTCCATGTTGAAAGGAGTGATGATTATAGCGTTCCAACACCTTGTGTGAATGCTGCTCTGATAGTACGGTTTGATCCTTTGATGTGCCATGTTTCGGCAGTTAACCGTTTGGCCTGGAGGAACCGTGAGAATATTGAAAATTGCACAAGCCTCCAGCTTGCTTCTTGTGGAGCTGATCATTGTGTGAGGTTGTATGAGGTAATCGTTGACTAATAATTTGCAGTATAGGCAGTTTTCCTCAAATCAAATACGACGTAGCTGATTCTCATTTCCTTGGATTTTATTTATATTCGTATACATTCATTGTCTACCCCCTTATGTTACCAGTGACCACTTGAAAGTTGAAATTTATTATTTATATATATACGTATACATACTTGTTTTGTGAAATTAGGGATTGAAAATGTTGGATAGAAACTGAGTAGAGTATACTAAGACTAGACCCCATTAATTGTGGGCAATATACGTTGCGTTTAGACTGGGACTTCTGTCTCTGCCCGGCTGCTGAAGACATAGATTAATTTGCTTTGAAGATTTCATTTACGACTTCAATGAACATGTGGAGCTGAATTGACAGTTGACGCCGGAGAGAGAGAGAGAGAGGCTTAACTTTCTTCTTTATTTGTTTCATCTTGAGGGTCTTGGCTTTATCCGATGCTGAGCTGTGATGTGAGCCTTTAATGAAAGTCCTTGTGACTTCTCGGCCGTTGCTAGTTGTAGGTGGTGCAGCAGCTTCCTCGAATTTTAATTTAATGGTTGTAGCTCAATATAACTATTCATTTTTCTAAGGAATACGTTATATTCTGGCCCCTTTTCGATTAACCGCGGCAAATTATTGACAAAATATTTCATCTATTTTGAGTGTGGTTTTTAGATTTTTTATAAACGGGGTTAGCTGGATAATTCTTATATTAAAAAAAATAAATTTTTATATTTAATTTTGCGTGTGAAATTAAAAAAATTACTGTTTGTATATTAAAAATAAATTCATTTATTACATGGTAGCTTCTAATCACCTGAAAGGATGTAGAATTCGACTTATTTGTTAGATGATAGATCAAATTTATCACTCATTTTTGTTAGTATAATTTAATTTCTAATTAGTTTAATATTAATAAAAGATTCACGTAGCTTATAAATTGTTATTTTATTTTATGATTCTTTTTACCTTTTTGATTTTTGAGAAGATTTTCATCAAATCCGAAAGTACAACCATAAAATTAAGGCTATTGCTTGGTAACAGCAGAAAAATGAAAGGATGGAAGAGGTTTGTGGAAAAATGAAAAGAAAATGGATTTGGAAAATGCTTGGTACTGCATAAAATAAGAGGGATGGGTGTTTTTCTTCTTTCCATACAAGATTGAAAGCAGAGAAAACAAAAGTCCACGTGAATATATATGTGAAAATGTCAAATATCTTCTAATTTATTTTAAATTTTCATTATCTCATCCAATCTCTCCTCTATTTAGATTATTCATTTCTTGAATATTAACATCAATGTATTTATACTTTTACAAATAGTTCAAATCAGACCTTATGCTAATTTAATTTATTTCTCTTTTTTAATGTATTTTGGTAGATTGCTAATTTTAATATCCTCATTTAATTTTTTTATTGTAATTTTTTAGTCCATTTTTTATATTTATAATTGTTTAGATTGGATGTATGATACAAGTGAAAATTTTATTCAAATATAATTTATTTTATAAATTCGTCATATTAAGATAATTTTTCTCAAAAATTTAAAGAAATTTTTGTATAAGAAATTTCTCATTAAAAATAAAATCTCAATCAATACCAATAAAAAAATGACCAACAAAAAAAAAATGATTTATAAGGGTAAAATGGTAAAATCATCTTATTATTTTATTTTCTTTCTTTTCGCTTTTCAAGTTCACCAAAAAATAAAATATATTTTTCATTTACTTTTTCATTTTTCTACCAAGCGAACCAATGAAAAAAGTATATTTTCATTTTCTCATGTTTTTCCTTTTCTAAATTTTCATCCTTTCATTTTTCTTTCTGTTGGATATCAATAGGTTAATTTATGTATATAAATATGAAATATATATATATATCACTATGTAGGTTGTCATGCATAGATACACAATGCATAAATTTGATGTACGATTAATATTTGAGATGAATAAGAAATTTTTCTCATAATACTCACTTGAAGAGGAAGAGAATCTAGTTTGAATAGAATATACTATTTGGATTTTAAAATTAGTTATCCACTTTAAACTTTAAAATTGTCATCTAAAATCTAAATTTTAAATTCTAAATCTAATTCTAAAATTTAAATTTTAACATTTGAAAAATTATATCCTTTTAAACTTATCAGATTACATCTTAGCAAAGGGTATTTTTTTTAAATCTTATCAGATTACGTTTTAACAGCTATAAATAGGTGTAAAACTGGAGAAGAAAAACACACCAAAAATCATCTTTGCTTTCCTCCACTTCTCTCTATCCTTGCTTCATCCAAGAGAGAAATTTCATTACTTCTAGTTCGTAGTCTTGTACTTATAAGTACTAGCAATTGCAATGAGATCGAGGAGACCTTGGAGATGTGTTGCGAATTCTGTCGAGCACACTGGTAGCAGACAATAAATGTTTGAATCTTAGAGTTTCAACCTTGACTCAGTTGTGTAATATTTGACTTTTTAGATCTTTGGTAACACATATATTTATTTTTCGTAAGATTAATTTTTTTTTAATTATCTATTTTTGTACTAGTAATGGTTTAACAATTTGTTTATTTTGCCATAATTCAAGAATAACAATATTAAAACATTTATCGTTTCGTATATTTTATATGGGCTATTTTTCTTTCCCTTTTGCCAATCTAGTTTTAGGTAGATACTAATATAATTTAATATATTGTTTTTTACTGTGTAATGATCTGTTCATGATATAGTCTAAATGGTGTCTACTATTTGCAATTCTGCTATTATGCTTGATTTGTGTATGGTTAAAAAAATTTGGTTTGTAATAGATTGTTGCATATCTATGTTTGCATTATTTTGTTAAATGAAATATTGTAGTTCTATTCGGCCATAATTGTTCCTATTAAGATTTTGTCTGTAGTTTTTAATTTTTCTGCATTGTTATAATGTTGCATTGGTTTTGTTCAATATTTTTGCCTCGTAATAGACAAAACCATTCATTGTTTTGATAGTCATTTTTTATTATTATTATTTTTAATAATTTTGTTGAGAGTAGTTATTTATTACCTTTGTGAACTTTGTAATCAATGTTTGCATTAAATTTTATATATTTATATTATATGGATACTGTTTGGTTTTAGTGCTTGACTTAATTTTTTTAATACTAATAAAGAATCATTTTTTTGATCGATGTATATGATACGTAAGTTCCTTTGTGTATCGTGCATAGCGGCATATATATAGATTTTATAGTTACCGATTAGTTTGTTATATTACATTGAATAAATTCTAGTTTTGTCATAAATCTCAATGCTCCTATATTTCTTTTGAAGTAAGCAATTGCTTTGTAATATCTAGGTGGTTCTATCATTGACTCTTTCAATTTCCTTTGTTTATAATTATATATATTATATACATATAGATTTGTTTATGCATGTTTTTTTTCTTTAAGCATATTTTATAATTTGTTAATTGTTAATTATTAATGTATCTGGTATTCTATACACTATTTGAAAAAAAAAAGGTTTTTTGTTTCGCTTGTGATTCAGTGAGTTTCTTTTAATATACATGTTTAGATTTATATATTTTCCTTATCTATATAAATCATTGTGAGATTTAACTTGTTTAAAACAAGTTGGAATAATAGACTAAAAGTTGATCCTATTATTGTTGGATAATAAATGGCAGAATAGATTATCGGTAATGCAAGTGCGCCTGTAATACAATTACCTCCATATGCTATGCATGGTAAGAGACACAAGAAGTTCAACTGTGTGAACTTTAAACTATGTAGCATAAGATGTTATGTTACTTAACCACTCTAGATCTAACTTGGTTTTTATGAGAGGAGGCCTTGATTCTCAAAGAAGGAGAAATAGATAAAACAAAGGTGACGTTGGTGGATGCATGGAAATGTTCAGATTTCCTATGCAAGAGTTATATCTTCAATGGACTAGGTAATACATTATACAATGTGTATAGCCCGATTAAGACAACGACTGGGAGTCTTTGGACTAAGAGTACAAAATCGAGGATGCCGGCAAGAAGTAATTTGTAGTTGACTGGTTTTTTGGACTTCAAGATGGTGGACTCAAAAATCGTAACTTGGTTAAGAATCAAGAAAGATATCCATGATTTTGAAAGAAATTATAGTCGTTTTAGACTAGGGATGCCGAGGCAAATGTTATGGAACATTTACAAAGAGGAAACAAGTTGTTTCCAATACTTCCCAACGTAATAACAAAGCCGATGTCAATAAACTCATAAGTACTTGTGTATGGAACAAGTTTGGACATCGTGCTAGAGATTGTCATCAGAACAATGATAAGATTGTGCTTGTTGCTATGGTAACTGAAGTGAACATAGTGGAAAACTCAATGACATGGTGTGTTGATGCTGATGCCACTCGTCACGTATGTTTTGAGAGGAAGAGTTCCTTTGAGTATAAATAAGTTACTCATGAAGAGCTATTATTTATGGTAAACACTTCAATATGCAAAATAGGAGACCGTGGGAAGGTGGTGCTCAAGATGACATTCGGGAAAAACTAACCTTGAATAATGTATTTCATGTTCTAATGTCGGCAATCACCTCCTGCAAAGGAATCGCTTATGACTTAAAAATATTTTTTAATGGGGAAATGTCTTCTCGATTGAAACTCCCCTTTTTGACATGATGGGAGTGAGAAAGTATGAATTCTTGGCTTTTGACCATGAAAAGAGATTGTCGAACAATCGTTCGTCCAACAAGTCTCAAGTGGCCATCACGAAGTAGCCCACAATTGGAGTCACCACCGATCATTTGGACTAGGCATGATTGGATGCCTATTGAATTCGATATTCAGAGTTGTGAAACTCAAAACAATGATTCCATGTCTTCAAAATTTGGAGATTTGACGGTTGGGTTTGAGAGTTGGTTATGCGCAAGGAGGTATGAACCCTCCAGGACACCCAAAATCAATATCTTTCTAGCCATGTCTTAACTTAATTTCGGTTCCTTTAGTTTTTGACTTGTTATTATTTAAATATGATCCCCTTTTATGCATGGATTTGAATAAAATAAATCTAGATTTTAGAAAAAAAAATTTAAATCACATATGCACCCTAGAGAAATGGGGAACATAGAGATATTTTATTAAAATGTTCTCTGAATACAGTTTTCAAATATAGGATATTCCATGTCAAGCACTGGAGAGATACTGACACGGAACATTGCCTTATAATTTTTTAAAATGGTTTTTGAATATATGAATACAAGATGAACAACACAAGAGAAAACGTGTTAGCAAGATGAAAAAGAAAAATATTGTATAAAATAAATCACACAAAAAAAAAGGGAAGAGGGAATGGATGATTGAAATATATCTCGTTATTGTCATCGGTTATCTAGAAATAACCTAGTCAACAATTTTAGAGACAAGTTGGGATCCATTGACTAATCGAGGCATGAAAATTGGGTTTGAATTTTGAAAAGTCCAAAGGAAATTCGAGAAAAAATTGATTTTTTTCTTAACAATTCTACCACTTGCATAGCATATCGATAGTAGCTACAAGATAAAAAAACTAACGCAAGAATGTAGGAAAAGTGCTTTTTAAAAGGTAAAGCTACAAGAAAACGTCTACTAAGGTAACCATCTAAACTATGTAGTAGCTTCTCAACTCAAGAAATAGTTTTCACGCAAGAAAAGAAAGCATCTATCTATACAGTTAGCTGCCCTTACTTTGGGATATTGCCTTAGCTAGGTTGGCTCCTAGGCTAAAGCAACTGTACAATAGGCAATGTTATTAGTGATGCCTTATAGCATGGAATGTTATTTCCTCTTCCTCTAGGCTCTGGAATGGAAGAATTTGTTCAACATCGACCTCGGGATTCTTTCCCTAACTACAAGAAAGGAAAACCTTGCTTGCTTCATCTTCGGCTTGGAATTCTAAGAAGCAACAACTTCCCCGTAGGCTCGATATGAGATTAGCAAACTTAAATTGACGAGATAACTTTTAAAAAAATCAAGGTTGGAGTATCTCTTCGAAAGATAAGGTTAGAGTATCCCCATAGATGAAAACTTCGATAAGTTTCAAAATTTAATTGAAAGTTGCAAGGGTAGGGTTAGAGTATCACCTTGAAAAATGGGGTTGGAGTATCCTTAATGGAAACTTCAATGATTTTATAAGGACGAGTTTGAAAGACATGAAAACTTTGGTCAGTTTCATAATTTAATTAAAGGTTGTAAGAGTGGGGTTGGAGTATCTCATTGGAGAATAGGGTTGGAGCATCCCCAATGAAAACTTTGACAATTTTGGAGTGATGAGTTTGAAAGACTTAAATTTACAAAGATTCATTAATTTTTTGACAATTTCTTGACCAACAATTATTTTTGACTAAAAAAAATTGATAAAAATTTAAGTTGATAAAAATAAAAATGCCCATGCCTTGATCTGAGCCTAGGAGGTTGACACATTTTTTTCACTTAGAAACATCTGATTGCCTTAGAATGGAAGTTCAAAAAAATTAATTAATTTTGATGAATGATGAAACAGGAGTCAACATAATGCTATCCCTATTTTTTTATTTTATTTTAGATTGATTTTAAGGTTTTAAAGGTTGATGAGGTACTATTGGAAAGGTGAATTGATAAGGGATAAAAATATTCCAGAAACCTCAAAAAATCACTTTTCGGGTGGACATAATTTTTGAAGTTGGGTTTGGTGTGTCACTGACAGCATATTTAAGGAAAAAGGTATGATAAACTTTGAAATATCATTCTTGACTCATTTATAATCATTAGATCACAAACAATGTCTTCCTAAAAATGAAATTTCATGAAATTTTTAGGAAAAATATTTTAAAAGTTCAAAAAAATCATTTAGTAAAAAGAAATGGCCCAAACAAAATGCAAATCACTAATTTCAGGGGTTTCAGACAACATAGGTTTGAAAAATCATAACCCTCTCATCTGGAATATCAAAAAGCAAATGAGATATTGTTGGAAAGGTAATTTGGTGCCCTTTTAGGGAAAAATATCATAAAATTTGTGAAAAATGGTTTAGGGTTTGAAAATGATTTTTCAAGTCATGATCACTATGCTACCAGGGCAAAATAGGGGAGTTTTTTAGTTTTCTTATTTTTCTTTAGCCTAAACTTGGGATAGAGACATCTGAATATCCATCAGAAAGGAATGAGTGACATCAGCTTTATGAACTCATTTACATAATCCTGAAGTAGTTTGGGATGATGAAACTGCTTGTTGAACATGTTGCAAACACAAAGGCTCTAGGCAAAAGATCAAGACACAAGCCACTTTGGACAATAAAAGAAGCATCTTTAT
This sequence comes from Adansonia rubrostipa, assembly GCA_038381775.1. Lineage (NCBI taxonomy): Eukaryota > Viridiplantae > Streptophyta > Magnoliopsida > Malvales > Malvaceae > Adansonia > Adansonia rubrostipa. Next base: position 91,790 of record JBBYHM010130783.1, on the reverse strand, counting down.
CTTTGAAAGCATAACATTTAGCCTCAATAACCCTTGAATCAAAGCATAAACTTGATTTTTCCCCAAGATTAGAAGAACAATGAATAAAAAAAACTTAAGCCCATGGTAATCATCATTTATTAAAGTTAGCATGGCCTTAACTTGAAGGGTTTTTGAATAAGGGTTTTTTGACAATCATTAAACAAGCATCTTGACAAGTATGTTGTGAGCTAAATATGACAATGAACATAATTATGATGCTTAGAAAAATAAACATGGTAAATTGACATGTAAATATTGACAAAGATGAAAGAAAATGACTAATAAGATGCATGAAAATGTTAGCTTCAAATAGAGATTCTATCTTGACAAATATATTATGAACTAAATATGAATTCATGATAGTGAACATAAATAGCATGTTTAGACAAGTAAAAATGGTATCTTTCCTTATAAACAATGATAAAAAATGAAAGGCAATGACTAATAAGATACATGGAAGTGTTAGCTCTGTGAACAACATCAAGAGTCATGCCATGGGAGATGATATAAAAATGTTTAAGCAAGAAGAAGTTTGCTAGAATTTTCAGAACAACATTAAAACATGTTTTTACGGCTAACCAAGCAAATAAACATGGTGAAATATGGCAAGGGAGTCAATATAGTACTAAAAATCCTAGGTCTACCATAAACTAGGCCATAAAATGCATGAGAGTCCTAGGAATAGGGTCATGGTCACATGGATATGGCTCTCTAAAATCATTAAAATGATGATAAAAGAAGAAAATAAGATGAAAACGAGATGGAAGTTATACGAAATAGCTTCACACCTTGCTTTAGCCCTTGAATAGAAAACTTGTTAACTTTGAGATCATTTTTCCCCTCTTTTTACTATTGATTAGCAAGAAAACGGTGGCCAAAATGAGCTTAAGGGATGTGCTAACAATCGATGGGGGGTTTAAGATGAATAAAGGGTGGAATAGAGGGTTTTGAAAGGGTTTTTAGTGGTGGCTTTGAGAACCTACGGGAATAAAATGTTTTTTGAGAGGATGATGGCTAAAGAGAGTTTTTGGAGAGTGTTCGAATGTGTTTGAAATGTGTGTTTGCATTCAGTTGAGAATATTGGTCGCATATGAACATGTGAATAGTGAGGACCACATGAGAAAATCATGGGCATTTTGGGGTTTTGATGCATGTACCTGCCCACTAAATACATTGGCCAGCTCAGCAAAAATAGTGCATCAAGGCTACTTTTTGGTAGTTAAGCAATGAGAAAGTCCAAGGTTGCCCTCTAATAAATTCAATTAAGTCGTGAAAATGTCCCTTGTCATGCCTACTTAGGCCTCAAAAATTTGTTAAAGCCTAATCATAAGCCCAATGCTAAGGCTTGCTATGAATTGGATGATCTTTAATGCCAAAACATGGTCCAATTTATGTTTTAATGTCATGGTGTAAAAGGGTGAAAATGGCACAAATTGGGCATTTTAGCCTTGGAGTATCGATACCATGTGTATTGTATAATATTTGCAGTAAATTTTTACTCCAGATATCGATGCAATGAACTGGTATGATATTTAGAGGCTGGTATTTATACCAGCACTCTTTTTGTTGATATTGACTAGCCAAAATGAATTTTTTAAGCTACTGTGAAGCCCAGTATCAATGCAAAGGGTCTGTGTATTGATACACAAACACCTATATTGACACAAAACCCTTTTGTATTGATAAAAATGTGAAAAGTTGAATTTTTGGTGACATAGAAGCCTTGTGTTGATATCTAAAAGCCATATAACAATACTTATTTAAATGTGGATTTCACATACCTTTGGCTTCCAAACCTTTTATAATGGCTAGAATGATGGGGGACTGATCCGCGCTTGTCCAAATGACCTCAATGATTACATCTCGAGATGCCAAAAATTAGCCTGGACAAAAATGGGGTATCTACAACTATAACTTGATAGGGAGAAATAAGTGGAAGTCTTTTTTACATTTGCTTGTGAATAAGATTTTTTGAAACTTGAATTTTTTGAAATGCAAACTCTTAAAAAAGTCTTAAAGTGTAATGAACTACAACACTCTTCCAATATCCATGTCCCTTTTTGATAGATGTTAAGTTTAGCTATTAGATAAAAATTCTCAAAAGATTATTTTACAGGGATTAAATTTGAATACCTATCACAATTTTTGAGTGAAATTGAAATTGTGGGATTTTTATAGAGGTTTTAATTGTCCAAGGGGTAGCATGGATTTCTTCAAAATTCCTAATTAGACATGTGAAAATTCCTAACACTCTTTATGATTATCAAAATTCCTAGGTTTACTCTAAATTGGTTTTTTTGGCTTTTTACCCTAGAGCCTCATTTTTATTTTTTCATTTTTATTTTCATTTTTTCTTTTTTATTCATTGATTGCTTCATCAAAAGGTAATTCTCTCATTCACGTAAACTTTTTCTCTAATTAGTCATGTGAAAATTAAAATGATACACACCTTCATTATAAGCTAACGATATTATTTAAAGCATTCTATATTTATTTTCTTATCTATAATATTTGATGAATTTTTAAAATTTTGAGTTTAAACTTTGAATAAAGATAAAATGAATTGACACTAAAATTACGGGTTAATCAAAAATAAGAAATAACCCATTGAAAATTTTAAATATAAAAATTAAAAATTTTGGATAAATATTTCACTTTTAAAATTTCAAATTCTAGATTAATAAAAGATATAATTTATTTATACTTATTCTATGTATCATTAAGAAGAGTTGTCTATATAAAGTTTCATATCAATAAAGTCTATGGAGTAATATGCATATTTATTACAAAATAAAAGACTTAGGGACAAGATAAGGAATGACTAAAAAATAACCTTTCTATTTTGATTTTAGTTGTTTTAGAAATGAATGTCATCTCCAATTTAAGAGTATTAGGGACTAATATTATCCTCAAAACTTTTCAAATACACAGTTTTAGAGTAAAAGTCCACTACAAGTAAAAAAAAAAAGGCTTCACTCACTATAGTATAGGGTCTCCTAGTGAACTTTTACCCAATTTTAAAGGATGACTATTAAGAATGATTTTTAGTCCCTAAAATTTTTAAGAATGATTTTTTATCTTTTGAATACAATTACTAGTTTTCTTTAATTCTTTTAAAATTTGTAGTATATATAAACATAGGATTGGCTAAAATGCCCATATCCCTTAGGTTCTGACCTTACCCAACACAATAAGGTCAATTTTTTTTTTTTGAAAATTGATTGTAGGTCAAGGCATGTAATATTTAAAAGATGAGCAGTTTCACTTAGGGTCGGGTTTAGGATAAATTAACACAAATCCATTTTGGTATTTTTACCAAATACCCTTATTTTTTTAATTTTTTTATATTTTGGGTTAAACTTTAAGGTTACTAAGTGCTAACCCTTTTTGTTTCCATCTGTCGCCTCTCATTTTTTTGCCTTTCAAATTTTATAGTTGTATCTTTATTTCCTTTTTTCTTTTTTTTTTGGTCTATAAATCCCTAAATTAGTAAATCTTTACTTCCTCACCTTAACCCATAACTTAATTAGGTATTATTCTTTATTCTTTTATTTTTTATAAACTTTTGTCTTTAATTATTTTGTGTTATTAAGCTTTTCACATTGCTCCTATAATCTTGATGTTTTTTTGAATTAGTGTTAAAATTAATTATGATGCTTTTCATGTTCTGTTTTGACTTGTATTTGACTTTTAGTTACTTTAATTAATTTAGTAGATTCCTCTTTTTTTTTTTACAGTATTTAATTTATGGATTTGCTTGATGATGAGGAATCATAGTTTTGAAACTTGACATACTTTGCTCTTTCAAGATCTGAGGAATATTGGCTTTGTGATAATATTAGCATTTTAAAGTTGGCTATTGATTTTGATTGTTTCCATAATTTATGAATTGCAATTATTTTTTAGCTGTAAGTTTCGAATCTTTACCTTGATTTTTTTCAAATATGCAGGTTAATAATGTGATATGAAATGTGGGATTTCTTTGTCAAAAACAATAATTATGGTCAATTTTTCAAGGATTATCTTTGAAATATATCTTCTTTTTCTTGTCAAGGAGTTTCCATTCCCACAACAGTAGTGATTAACAAGGAACGGTGTGGTGTTATATCTTATTTTTAATTATTTCATTTTAGAATCAATTCCAATGGGAGAGGTCTCTTTCTATGAAGAATGAAGGTGAGATAGAGGAAAAGATAACTAATATGGTAAATGATATATATGTTCTTATCTAATTTCATTCTTATTATCTTTATTATATTCTTGTTCGTATATATTAATTTTATAAATTTATTTATAAGACTAGTGTGAGAGGAGATTGGAGACTATGAAATCTAATGATATGGAGGAATTCCTTTTTATGGTCTTTGGAAACTTTCACCATCTTATAATGTTGGATGATAATGTGAAGGACTCATATAATGTTGGATGATGTTTATTTTGTTTCATGTACTAAGTTTATATTTGAACCATTAGCTTGCTGTAGTGAACTTTATATGTTTATTTGTTTCATGTAGTAAATGTAGTTTTGAATTATTAGCTTATGTTTGTTAATTATCTCTTTTGATTGGTTTGAATGTTTTGGAATTGAAATCTTTTGATATAAGGAAACCTGAAATTTTGGTATGAGATTTCGAGCAGGGTGGTGGGGGTCAAGGGCATTTTGTTTTAGTGTCGGGGTTGGGGCTAAAGCCTCGAAAAAAATCAGGGGATGGGTAGAGGTCAGGTAGAACTTATAGGGATTGGGACAATGAAAAAAAATCGCCTTGCCTAGCCTTGTTACCAAGGTAATTCTCTCATTCGTGTAAACTTTTTCTCTAATTAGTTGTGTGAAAATTAATATGATACACACTTTATTTAGAGGCTAACAATAATATTTAAAGCATTCTAAATTTATTTTCCTATCCATAATATTTGAAAAAATTTTAAGCTTTTGAGTTTAAACTTTAAATAAAGATAAAATGACTTGACACTAAAATTAGGGTTTAACCAAAAATACCCATTGAAAATTTTAAGTATAAAAATTTGCAAATTTTGGATATATATTTTGCTTTTCAAAACTTAAAAGTAGAGATTAATAAGTTGGGAAGATTTAATTTATTTATACTTATTCTATGTATCATTAAAAAGAATTGTCCATATAAAATTTCATATCAATAAAGTTTATAGAGAACATATATATATTACGAAATAAGAGATTTTTAGGAATAAGATGAGGAACAACAAAAAAAAGTCCTTTTTATTTTGATTTTAGTTGTACTAGAGACAAGCATCATCTCCAATTTAAGAGTATTGGTGACTAGTGTTGTCCTAAAAACTTTTCAAATACATAATTTTAGTGTAAAAGTCCATTACAAGTACCTGTACTATAGTGAATGGAGTATTTTGGTCCTTGTACCATTAAATTCAGTATTTTAGTCCCTGCACTTTTGAAATTATAGTAAATAAAAGAAAATAGTTAATGATGTTAAATAAATTGTTTAAATGTTGATAAAATGTTGGCTTATGATGTTTTATAGAATTTTAAATTTTATAAGAAAAGGGTTTGGGTTTTTATATAAAATTTAAAATTTCATATCACATAATACTAAATTTAATAGTATTTGAACTAAAATGTTATATTCACTATAGTCAGGGAGTCCTAATGGACTTTTACCTAATTTTAAAGGACGTCTGCTAAGAATGATTTTTGGTCTATAAAATTTTTAAAAATAATTTTTTTAATCTTTTAAATACACTTATTGATCGTCTTTAATTTTTTTTTAATTTTGTAATATATGTGTGTGCCGATATATATATATATATATATATATATAGTTTTCGAGACGTTAGAATGAAAACCATTTCTATGGCATGAATGCCCCCAATTTTTTTTTGGGTTACTTTTAAACGCATGACAATTTAGCTGGGAGAATTGCAAAAAAGTTAAGATGCAATAATAATTATTAAAAAATGGTGAAAGCAAAAATAATAATTTCAAAAAAAGAAATAATAATTATTAGAATTATAAAAAAGAGACTATAATTACCACTTTACCCCTACTTTCTCTCATCCCTTAGTTGCCTCTCCATGCAGCAAACTCACACAGTGGGGGTCAGTTCCTTAGGCAAGGAGCCGACCCACCGCTAAAATTTATTTTATATAATATATATAAATTATATATATTAAAAATAATATTTAATGATAATAAAAGATTAAAAATATTTTAAATTAAATCTTAAATTACAAAATATATTAAATCCTAATTTATAAAATAATCTTGAATTATATTAAATCTTGAATTACTATTTAAAAATAATAAAAAGAAAAAATATTTTATATATTATTATATATTATTATATAATACATACTATATATTATATATATAACACATATTTTATATATATAATATATTATATATATGTTGGGGGGAAGGGGAACCGATCCCTACCGTACATATATATATTATGGAGGGAGCCGGTTCCCTGGGAACGAACTCTCCCTTTTTTATATTGCATATAATATATATTTTATATATTTATATATTAAATATATGTATAATAATATGAATTACTACATATTTATATTTTATATATTATATATTTTATTATATATTATATACAACATATATTATATATAACATACAATAATATATATTGTCTATTATGTGCATAATATATAATATTATATATGTTATGGGGACCGACTCCCACCCCACACATATATGTTAGGTAAGGAGTCGGTTCCCTTGTAAGGGAATTAACTCCCCCTTTTTATATTATATATAAAACATATATTATATACATAATATCTTAGATATTATATATAAATTATATATATATTAAAAATACTATTTAAAGAATAAAAATTAAAAAAAATATTTTATACTAATATTAAATTATTTTTTAAAAAATTAAATAATATATAATATATATTATATTTAGTATATAAATTATATATAATAATATAAATTATATATATTTTAAATAATATATATTATATAATACATATATTATATTATAAATATAATATAATAATATATTATATATAACAAAAATAAAAAAAATATTTTACATCAAATTATGAATTACTATTTAAAAAATAATAAAAATTAAAAAATATTTTATATTAAATCTCAGATTATCATATAAAAAATAAAAAATATTTATATTAAATCAACGCGCATAATAGCTCTCGGACATTACATAGGTTTCATGGGTACACGGTGCAGCATAGGATCAATTTTGCTTGCTCTGTAGATTCATTAGAAGCTAGTTGTACATTTAGTTGTAACCAGTTTCACACTCAATTATAATCAGTTTTACATTCAATTGTAGGCAGTCACACAATAGTATATCCGCACACGTACATCAAGGCATGCGTACCTACTAAGGACTCTCGATGTTCCCTACACGAATCCAATGCATAAGTGCATTTCGCAATGTGCCTACCACGTACTTGGTGTAAGTTATTGGTGAAAGGTACACTAAATGCGTTACTTATTGCATGCCTTGCGTGATTCTCATGTATCTTGTCCAACAAATGTGCATAATTGCTCTCGAACATTTTCTATTTCTTTCATGGGCATATAATGCTACTTAGCATCAATTTTCTACTCATGTACATTCATTATATGCAGTTGTATATTTAGTTGTAATCATTTGTACATTCATTTATTGTCAGCCGTTTAGGTATACATACCTTCTAAGGACTTTCAATGTTCCCTATAGGAATCCAATATGTAAGTGCATTTCGTAATACGACTACCACATACTTGGTGTACATAATTGGTGAAATGTACACTAAGTGGATTACTTGTTGCACTCTTTGTGTGATTCTCATGTATCTTATTTGACCATTGTGCACAATTGCTCTCAAACATTTTCTCTTCTTTCATGGCTACATGATGCAACTTAGGATAATTTTTTGCTCCTGTACATTCATTAGAAGCCAGTTGTACATTCACTTGTTGTCAGTCATGCATTCATATATCCGCACATATACTTCAAGGCATGCATACCTTTTAAGGAATCTCAATGTTCTCTATAGGAATCCAATAGGTAAACACATTTCGTAATGCGTCTACCACGTACTTGCTGTACATTATTGGTGAAATGTACACTAAGTGCATTACTTGTTGCGTACCTTGCATGATTCTCATGTGTCTTCTCTAACCATTGTGCATAATTGCTCTCGTACATTTTCTCTTCTTTCATGGCTACATGTGCAGCTTAAGATCGATTTTCTACTTCTGTACATTCATTAAAAGCTAGTTGTATATTTAGTTGTAATCAGTTATACATTTATTCATTGTCAGTCGTACATTCGTATATTTGCACATGTACATCAAGGTATGCCTACCTTTTAAGGACTCTCAATGTTCCCTACAAGAATCTAATGTATGATTTTCATGCCTTGATGTACTTGGTGTGCATTTCATAATACGCTTACCACGTACTTAGTGTACGTTATTAGTGAAATGTACATTAAATGCATTACTTGTTGTGTGCCTTGCATGATTCTTATGTATCTTGTCTGACGAATACACACAATTGCTCCCGGATATTTTCCCTTCTTTCATGGGTAAACAGTGTAGCCTAAGATCAATTTTGTACTCCTGTACATTCATTAGAAGCTAGTTGTACATTTAGTTTTAACCAGTTGTACATTTAGTTGTAATCAATGGTACATTCAATTGTTATTAGTCGTACATTTGTGTATCAGCAAATGTACATTAAGGCATTCATACCTTCTAAGGACTCTCGATGTTTCGTACGAGAATCTATTGCATACGCTTATTTCATAATGCGCCTACCACTTACTTAGTGTACGTTATTGGTGAAATGTACACTAAGTGCATTACTTGTTGTGTGTCTGATGTGATTCTCATGTATTTTGTCCGACCACTATGCATAATTGTTCTCGGACATTTTCTCTTCTTTCATGGCTACACGGTGTAGCTTAGGATCGATTTTTTGCTTCTGTACATTCATTAGAAGCTTATTGTACATTTAATTGTAATCAGTAGTACATTTAGTTGTAATCAATTGTATATTTAATTGTCATTAGTCGTACATTCATATATTTGCACATGTACATCAAGGCTTACGTGCCTTCTAAGGACTCTCGATATTTCTTATAGGAATCCAATGTGTAAGCGCATTTTGTAATGCGCCTACAACTTACTTGTTGTACATTATTGGTGAAATGTACACTAAGTGCATTACTTGTTGCGTGCCTTGCATGATTCTTATGTATCTTGTTCAATGAATGCGAACAATTGCTTTCAGACATTTTCTCTTCTTTCATGGGTACATGGTGCAGCCTAGGATCAATTTTTTGCTCCTATATATTAATTAGAAGCCAGTTGTACATTTAGTTGCAATGAATTGTATATTCAATTGTTGCCAGTCGTACATTCGTATATCCCGCACATGTACATCAAGGCATGTGTACATACTAAGGACTCTCGATATTCCCTACATGAATCGAATGTGTGAACGCATTTCGTAATATGCCTCCCACGTAGTTGGTGTACGTAACTAGTGAAATGTACATTCACTGCATTAGGTGTACATTCGCTTTGCATGATTGTCATGTGTCTTGTCCAATAAATGCGCATAATTGCTCTCTGACTTTTTCACATGGTTCATGGCCATTGCAGTTTAGTGTTGTATCAGTTTTTAGGGTCTTGAATATTCATTTTTCCTTAGTTGTACATTTAGCTAAAGTCCTACATGATGGGTGTTATGCTGACATGTACCTGTATCAGTTGTTTAGAGTGGTTACAGGATTGCCATATCTGGTGTCCAACCAATTCGCAAATTTGATCTCTGACATTTGGCCTTGGGTTCATGGTCATACGGTTTAGCGTAAGATCGATTGATGTTTTCTATATTTAGTTATGGTGAGTCGTACATTTAGTTATGGTGAGTGGTACATTTAGTTATGGTGAGTGGTACATTTAGTTATAGTGAGTCGTACGTTTAGTTATGGTGAGTCATATATATTTAGTTGTAGTGAGTCGTATATTTAGTTATTATTTTTTATATAGTAATTCGAGGTGTAATGTAAATTTTTATTTTTATTATTTTTATATAGTAATTCAAGATTTAATATAAAATATTTTTAATTATTATAATTTTTAAATAGTAATTTATAAATTTAATAAAAAAATTCTTTGTTTTTTATTATTTTTGAAAAATTTAATAAAAATATCTTTTTTTTTATTATTTTAAATAATAATTGAGGATTTAATATAAAATATTTTTATTTTTATTATATAATATAAATTGATATAATATATATTATCTAATTTATAAATAATTTATATTATTTTTATTATTTTAAAAAAGTAATTCATAATTTAATGTAAAATATTTTTGTTATTTGTAATATATTATGTTTTATATTATATATGTCTTACATATATGATATTATATATAATATATATAATTGATATTATGTATAATATATATAGCCTATATTATTTTAATTTTTTAAAAATAATTTAAAATTTAATCGTAAAGTATTTTTCAATTTTTATTACTTTTTAAATAGTATTGTAATATATATAATTTATATATAATATATAATATATTCGTATAAAATGTAAAATATGTTTTTACTTTTATTATTTTTAAATAGTAAATTAATATTTAATAAAAATATTTTTAATATTTTCTTAACCTTAAATACTATTTTAATATATATAATTGATATATTTATATATATAATTTATATATAAAGGGAGAGTCGGGACCGACTCTACCTTTAACGCAGAGGAGAAGTGCAACAGCAAAAAAGATTCGAAATTAAGAGGTAAATGATAATTGTAATTGCTTTATTAATAATTTTAATAGTTATTATTTCTTTTTTTTGAAATTATTTTTTTTTGCTTTAACCTTTTTAATAGTTATTTTCACATTTCACTTTTTTGCAATTCTCTTAATTTTTTTCATTCGTAATATGTTAAAAATATTTAAAATCCATCCATTTCATCAATTAATATTAAAAATTTATTAATGCCAAGTAAACGTGAACCTGACATAAATTTTTGTTAAAAAATTAAATGAATTGAAATTTTTTTTTGTCAAGTATACACATAATATTAAGAAAAAATTTTCAATATATTTAATTGACTAATGACCTACATAAGTAAATTTTGAATTTTTTAGATCATCAGTTCAACAATTAAACTTAAAAATTACAATTAAAAACAAAATATTTTATTAAACTCATGAACATGTACTTCATGTACTTAATGAAAAAAAATCAACTTGAAAAGAAAAAGAAAAAGAACAAAAAAAGAGATTGATGTACATATTATGTATCATCTTCAATGGCAGCACATAGGGCATTGGATGAAGATTTAGAAGCTATATGAGGTTCCACTGACGTTAAAGATCGACAAAGAACACGACGAGATGATTGAGACAGCTGCAAGTGAATAGCAATGGGTAAGAGAAAGGAGAATCTCGCAACTGACTCAGGGCTGAGGCTTTCAGAACTCTTCTTTTATTTTTTTCGTCTTCGCGTTCTTGTGATGCAAATCACCCTTCTTTCCCTTTCTTTGTTCAATGACTTGCGATGCAAGTCAATTACTATTTGTTTTATTTGAGGCCTTATTCTTTAACTTCTTCCTCCATCAAACTAAAAAGGGTGTTTTTGTGTCCCAAAAAATATACAATAACTTTATACCACCGACAAGAAAAGAATCCACCATAATATGTATTTCAATTATTTCTTCAAATCCAAGGCTTTGTGTGTACCCCACTAGATTTTGACAAAAGTGCTATGATTTTTCCCTTTCTCCTTTTAATTTAGCTTTTTACATAATATCTAGATTGTATTTATTTGATTCATTGAACAAAATACCTTCCCACTTACATCAAACTTAAATATGACATCTTGAACATTTTATCAAACGAAAGATATACATTCATCAAAAAGAAAAAAAAAAAAATCTAATACTATGAACTAACTTTGTCCAAAAGTCCAGTTAATTATATTTAAACTCGAAAACCCATTTGATTTTTGAATATAATTTACAGTTTTTAAACATGGATCATAAGTGACATTCAACAAATCATCATTATCACGTAAATGTTGTAGTGTCAACTTGATCTCTTTAAAACATTTCAGTAACCGACATCAATATAGTTTGATCTTTTCAAAGAACATTTTAAAATGATCATGAGCATGGTTTAGTTTTTATTCATGCAAAATAACGACAATGAAGTAACCCTTCAGCAGTATTTTTTTCGAACATTAGCTGCGTTTATAAACCTTTGCATTTGTTTTTTGTTACCATGCAAAAAGATATGGACTGATAATAATTTCTATTAACTTTGCTCCAAAGATCCCAAAAAATAAAAATAAAACAAAAAGTACAATAAAATTAAAGTACAATGGCAGCATTGAATATTCACTTATAATAAATGAAAATTTGGTTTCATCTCTTAAAACTTGTTTATAAAACTATTTGAGTTACACTTCTGTTCTAGATTTATTCATTAGTGATGGATTTAAAATCAGGCAGCCTGACGAGGCTGACATTCCTTGCATTGCATGAGTACACCGGCATCTTGATTCTCGTCCCATGCGCATGCGCAGCGCAAGCATACTGCTACTGACGTCAAATTACAACTTCAACTTCAACCAGGTAAGCAACAGCTATTTTCTCGGCAAAGCTTTCAACTTTTACCATCTAATTTTGGCGTGATCTAAACTAATAAAGAGACCGAGAACCATGCCTCAAATCTATTAGTTGATCAGGGTTTAAAGTCAAGGACCTTACAACGCCTTTTCCTTGCCAGAAAAAAATCTAACTCACCCAACACTAATGATTTGTTTTAAAGTTGACACACTAATTTCATTAAAAGAAAGTAGACACTAATTTGATCTAAAGCCGGTCCATTATGAACAAAAAATAACCCAAAAGCTAAAGTTCTTTAATTTAATATTTTTGAGCTAGGATCGGCACACATGTACCTAGTTAATTGTAGAAAAATTATTTTATACACTATCAGTAAAATTGAAAAATTCCACAAGTAAAATTAGAAAAATGATGTATGTTTCATTTCTTTTTTTTTTATATCTTTAAATATAATTTAAAGGACATATATCATCTCATTAACATTATTTGTAAAATTTTTAAACTTCACTAGCAATATATCAAATAATAATCCTTCATTATAACCCCAATTGTTTGAGCAGACTTTGTCAGTTGAAACTCTGTTCATTTGTCAGTATAACCCAATTTTGAGCTGATATTTCTTTGATCTTGTGTCTTATATGTTTTTTTTTTCTAATTAATTACAATTTTAATTTCTAAAGGAAAAACATGAAAAGAATAGGGACAGCTGTGTATAAGAAATCTTTTCAAATGCAACCACCGCAAAACCTATGAACTAGAAATCAATGTAAAAAGAAGATTACCTATCAACTTATTGAGAATATTATGCACTCTAACCTTTTTGTAATCTTTCATTTTCATCTGTGATATACAAAATTATGTGCTGATATTTTAATTTTTTGAAATATAAAATTTGTGATCTATAAAATTATAATCAAATGATGCGCTCCCAACTAGAGGCGGTAAACAAGCAGATCCGCAGGTTCGGATCAAGTTTTCTCTAGATTAGAATTATTTGAGATTCAGATTATCTTGGACTTAGATATTTTTTAGTTTGATTTTTTTTGAATTCAAATAATTTTGAGCTTGGATAATTTCAAGCCTAGGCTCTGGGTTTAGGACTACTTCGGATACAAACTTTCAAGTTCATGTTGTTCGATCGATTTGAATTATTTTCGAATTTTATAAGTTATAAATATTTTTTTAATTTTAATTTTCATAATTAATTTTACTTTTACGTGGTGACAAAAATCCTAAAATTAAAATTTTAAAAAAGAACAAATATTTTATTAATATTTAAAAATATTATACCATGGAGATTCGAACCTTAAAAATATAACATAATATATACATTATAATCATTTTCAGATATTTGTAAAATGCTAAAATTTATACCATGAAGATTTAAACCTTGGCTTGGGAGAGAACTACCAAAACCTTTATCAAGTGGGCTAATTTTTAATTTTAAAATAGCATGCTACTAAAATTAAATTATATCAATTATAATGAAATATAATAATAATTTAAATATATTTTTTCCAAAATAAAATATTATAATTAATTAAGTTAAATACTTTTAAAAAAATACAAGTAGTTTTATAAAGTAATATTTGATAACTTATAAATTAGTTAAATCACTCTAATGATAAAATTGATTTTATTTTTATTTTACATTTTACAAAATGACCTTGTAATAAATTTTTGTATTTTTTTTCCATTAAAACAAATATAAAAATATAAAAATTTTTACTATAATATAAATATACATGTCATATAACATAAAATGATATAATTCATTGTATGTATAAATTTATAATATAATAAACTATTATATTTAATAGTTGCATAAATATGTATAATTGTATTAAATACATATATAACTATTGAGATTGTATAGAATAGTAAATATTTATGTAATATCACAATATATAATAATAATTAGTAAATTTTTTAAGCAACTTTTGATAGTATAATGTTTATATTATGTAATATTTAAATTAATAGATAACATAAGATATATAATGTAATATTATATGGTAAATAAATATAATCTACCATATTATGTAACTATAGTATATTGTATCATGGATCTATTTATAATATTAATATATGATGAAGGACAATATGTTAGATGCATTATTTATGTTATATTATTAATATTTAATTTTATAGAATTATTATATACTTCATGTTACTGTATTCCTATATAAATATTAATTGATATTATTAAATTATACTATTAATACATTTACCCCACATTTACATGTTCAAATTTTGGATGTTGTCTTCAAATGGCTTGAGGCGTTGTATTTAAAAATCGGATTTGTATAATTTTAGGAATTGAAAAATACCTTTTGTTTATATATATTTTGTTTAAATATATTAATTAAGTTATTTATCAATTTAATTTTTGTATAATTTTTTTATTTTAAATAATCTTAATATTTTTATACGTTTGGAGCACTGAGAGAATGATTTAAAGTTAATTTTCTTAATAGTATTATTATTTATTAGTTTTATAGAAAACATCAAGTTCAATTATTTGATGAAATTATATAATATTTTTGTATATTTAAATTATTATTATATTAAATTTAAAATTTAAATTTATTATACATGATTATTTTTATTTATAATAGAGTCAATCAATTAAATGTTAAACTAATAACATTACTTATTATTTTATGCTTAATTATTGAAAATAAAATATGGACAGAACTCAAAGATATTTGAAATTTATAGCTACTATATTTATAGTTAACTTATTTTAATTTAAATCATATTTAACTATTCACTATTAATTTTTATTTAATAATAAATTATTGATATATTTGTATAAAATTATAAATAAATTTTCATAAATTAAATATATTTATTAATCATTTATATATTTTATTATAAATAAAATTATATAATTATATTTTACTGCTTTTTTGATTTTTTACGAGTTTTAAATTAGATTATAACAAATTAGGGCCTTTTTTGTTTCAAGCTTTTCATACTTGAATTTTTTTAACTTGGATTTTATTTTTAAAAAAATTCAAATCTTTAACATTTTAAATTAATTTAAATCATATCGAATTCATCTCATGTCAGATTTGGGACTGGTTTGCTAGCTCTACCCTAATTGCATGCAATGAATGGCAATGTAAACAACTTTTATCCAGTTCTCAATGAAAGGGTAATCAAATAGAACCAAAAAAATAATAGGGTAATAAAACTAAAAA
Source organism: Adansonia rubrostipa (assembly GCA_038381775.1). Lineage (NCBI taxonomy): Eukaryota > Viridiplantae > Streptophyta > Magnoliopsida > Malvales > Malvaceae > Adansonia > Adansonia rubrostipa. Next base: position 75,929 of record JBBYHM010130783.1, on the reverse strand, counting down.
TCTGGCAATGAAGACGTTTTGTTGAATAGATCGAGAATTATATTAATTTTATAAATTGCAGCGCCAAGCGGCGCGTTCACAAACAAGGACAAACAAACCCCATCACTGTTAACACCTTTTCTCTTGTCCATTAGACAAACATGAATACTCCAAGAAGCCTTGGAAATCCAGTTAGTGGAGTTATTTGCATTCCCCACAAATATGCTATTAACCGCCAGCTGGACTGAGAATTTCGACATTCATTTTAACCAAATTAAAGTTATTCCTTAATATTTTAATTAAATTAACAAAGGTTAAAAAAAAAAAAAAACAAAGCAAAAGGCTTTGATCTCGCCTTTATATGCGACCTTTCATGTCCATCATGCCGGTATCCACCTTTTCTTTACTAATCTACTTACCCTGTTTTCTTTTCAGCACAAAACACTAGCTTAAGCCGTGCTAAATATATTTTCACTTACATCAGACATTAATTATGTCAAAGATGATCGCCAACAACCCACGAGGATTCGTTGACATTGGCCGGGAACACAATGGAAGTGGGGGCTGTTGGTGGAGGTGGCATGGTGACAAATGGTTCTGTTGTAAATAGCCAAAAGAAAAAAAATGAAAAAAAAAAGAGGCAAGGCTTTGCAATTGTGCTCTCCTAAGTTTCTAGCCTAGTAAAGAGGCTGAATTGCGAGATCGGCATCATTGCATTGCGGGGAATTGAGGGTAGCGGTCCGATTTTACTTAATTCTAGTCCTTTACAAATCATTTTCTGTTTCCTTGTTTAGTCTTGAGTCACGTTCGGTTTTTTTTTTCCCATGTATTTTCACTTATTTTACTTTGTTTTTTTTTGTGTATTTAGGATTAATTAGTCTTAATTATGAGATGAACATTAGATGTAAGAGATGCATACGAGGTAGCTTGCTAGTTTGTTTAAGGTTCGTACTTATATTATAGGACTTCGAGTTTGGGGTTTCGAATTGGTGTTTGATTTTGGTATTTGGATAGTTTCAAATATAAAATGCTGCTGGGCATGCATCGTTTACACCTATCATGTACTTGCATTGTGATGAATTAAAGATAAAGAAATTACTCCAGTCTTTCTTCTTTTATATTTAGAACATTTCCCTATCTTTGGCTTCACGATTTGTCATTTGAAGGAACTTGGTATAAATTTCAAGTTCCCATTTTGCACCAACTTGCCTATGGTAATGGGCTTTCTAATTTCCATCTTGATCACTAGCTCATATAAAGGCAAAAAGAGGAAAAAGTTTTGAAATGTAAAGCTTGGCGATTTCTAGGAAAGGAAATGCATGGGAGTGAGAGTTGTTTTCGGCCTGGGAATCACTAAGCATGATGTTTTACTATTGCTCCCATTTTTTTTCTAAAAAATTTCCCCTTTTTGCCTTTATGGAATGTGGATGTCATGGTTCGCATACGTGTGCTAGAGTTCAAGATGCAAAGTCATAGGCTCAGACTTTACCCTAGCAAACTGTATGACTTAAGGCTTGGGATTCGCTTCCTTGTTTACCTAAGTTAGCCTTTAAACACTTAAAAGGAGAATCTAAATTTCTCAAAAGCACTAAAGGTAAAAGCTTAAAAGATTGAAGCAGAAAAGAAGAACACAAAGAGAATAGAGAGGAATGCTCAAATGTATTTCTCAAGTGTTTGATGATACAGATGAGGCTAGGGAGGTCTCTACTTATAGTTGAATTCCTCATGCATCAATAGCTCAAATTAAATCTAATGGACAGCTAAAATTTACACTTTCTACAAAATCTAAAATTCGAGATAAATTTAAGCTTTAGTAACTCTATCTCTATCTAGTTTTAAATAAGGTGAAGTAGTTATTTTTAACTATATCTTCAAGCTTCTAGAAATTGGGCCTTTTAAAATTCTCCAAGGATTAGGCTTATTTTGGTGGGCCAAGTTGTTCCATATAACTTATGTCTTTGGGCCTAGGGTGAGTAGTGCATCCTATGACATTCTGCCCCTCCTATTCTCACGATGCCCTCATTGAATCCTCTAAATGGAACTAGTCAATCTTATCTTAGAATTGCCACAATGCCTCCGTTGGTTCCCAGCTCATCTTGCTATCGGGAAGTCCTTTTCACTAGACAAAGTACTTATGCCTTGGCCTATGACTTTTCTATTGTACCACTTGATCTGCAAGAATGCATTATACATCTCTGTCGTAAGAGGCCTTCACTTCTGCCAGTGCGCTTCTGACTTGCCTAAGTCTGGATTCTCCTTATCTTCATGGAATGGCTTGAGCATGCTGACATGGAAAATGGGCTGGTACCTTGAGCTTTGCCAGCAACTTAAGTTTATAGGCCACCTTGCCTACATGTTTTAGAACTTTAAAAAGGCCCTCATATATTTGTAAAAGCCCTTTATGCATGCCTGGTTGCATAGCACCAAGTGTAGTTTGACAAGGACTAAGTCTCCAACCTGAAACTGTACATCCTTTCATTTTTGATTTGCCTGTTCCTTGTGTAGACAAGCCTTGGCTAAGTCAATTTGTTTGTGCCAAGCTTTGGCAAACTTGTAAACTGTTGAATTTGGTGTCGTATATCCTGTTACAATAGTATTAGGAGTGAATGGCTGTTACCCTATTGCTATCTCAAACAGACTTTGGTTTGTTGCCTCACTTTGTTCCAAGTTAGAAGAAAACTAGGATATATCCAACAACTTTGGCTAGTCACACTGCTTAGTACTCATGTATGCTTGAGATATACCTCTAGTGAAGCATTTATTCTTTTAGTCTGCCTATCTATTCAAGGATGCACACTGGCAGAAAAGTTCAAGTATGACCCTAACAACTCGATCAATTCTGTCTAGAACCATCTTGTAAATCGCCCTTCTCGATCATTAACTATGGTCTACGGTACCCCCTAATAATTCACCACTTTTTTCAAGATCAATCAGGCTATTTCCTCTGCAAGGTACGTTTTGGTTGCTGAAATGAAATTATTGTACTTGGAAAATCTATCCACCACTACCATAATGCTTTTAAACCCATCCACCTTGGGTAGTCCAACTATGAAATCCATGGAGTCACTCTCCCATGGTCGCTCTGTGTATGGACAATGGCTATAATAGTTCGGTTGGTGTTTTTTGCTCAACCTTATCTTGTTGGCACACAAGAGAAGTTTTCACATATGCCTCAACATCATCGCCCATGTGTGGCCAATAGTAATAGTCCTCCAAGTGCTAAGGTACATTGGATACTAGGATGACCAGCCCATCTCGAATGATGCCACTCTTGCATGATCTCCCTGTATAACTTTCTATACTGAGGCACATAAAGATGGTGTCCTTTGGTGTAAAGCAAGTTTCCTTTAATCCAAATCGTCTAGTCTTTCTGTCTTTGGCATTCTCTATAAGGTTCTTGGCTGTAGGATTGTGGGACAACCGTTCCTTGATGTTCTTTAATAGTGAACCTTTTGGGCAACTAATGGTTACAACATCTATTTTTTGACTCAGCGCATTGGCCATGATGTTAGCTTTCCTCCGCTTGTACTCCGTGATGAAATCAAACTCTAGTAGAAAAACCTACCAACTTGTCTATTTAGGGGATAACTTTTTTAGGTTAGAGAATAACTATTTGCAACATTATCAGTAAAAACAACAAACTTTGACCCTAACAGGTAATGTCTCCATGAGCGCAAGTAAGCATCATTACTATCATCTCTTTTTCTTAGACCCTAATATCGCCTCTCAATTTCATTAAGGTTATGACTTTCGAATGCCATAGGATGTCTATCTTGCATCAACACTCCTTTAATTGCAAAGTCTGATGCATCCATATGAATCTCATGCGGTATAGTATGATTTAGCAAGGTAGGTGCATGCTCCTCCATGATGCCACACTTCAACTTACCAAAGGCATGTTGGCACTCAAGGCTTAATCCCACACTTTCTCCTTCTTACGAAGTCTATCAATGGCATGGTGATGCTAGAATAGCCTTTGACAAAGCGTTTGTAGTAGTTTGCCAACCTAAAGGATAATTGTAACTCTATTACCTTGGTTGGTAGGTCCCAATTAAATATGGCATGAACCTTATTTTCATCCATTTGGATCTCACCACCTCACATAATGTGGCATAAAAATGACAACTTGCACTGGGTAAATGAACATTTTTCCTGCTTCACATAGGGCTCATGCTCTTGCAATAATTGAACACTTGAAGTGCTGCACATGCTCCTCAAATGACTTACTATAAATCACTATGTCATTAAGGTAAAAAACCATAAAATGATCTAGAAAAGATTGAAGTAACTTATTCATTAGAGTGTAGAAGGTTGCTAGAGCATTAGTCAGACCAAAAGGCATTACTAAGAACTCATACGAGCAGTAGCATATAACATATTTTGTCTTTGGCTAATCTCCCTCAGCTATTCTTAGTTGATAGTATCTTGATCACAAGTCAAGCTTGGTGAATCATCTTGCCTCTCCAAGCCAATTAAATAAGTTTGCAATAAGTGGATTGGGTACTTTTCTTTCACAGTGAGCTTGTTGAGTGCCTGATAGTCTATGTACAACCTCAAAGACCCATCATGCTTCCACTAAAACAAAACTGATGCACCAAATGGGGCTGTGGATGGTTTAATGTACCTAGCATAAAAAAACTCCTTTAATTGTCTTCGTAACTCTTTTAACTCTAGTGGTGACATTAGGCATCAGTTTAATCTTATGATTTAGCTTTCCCTTGGGTGGTAGCCTTTGAGGTAACTCTGCAGGCATCACATCTTAAAAGATTACATCACTTCTAGCAACTCCAAGGAAGTCTTGTCCATGGTTTCTGAGGCTCATCGAACCTTAAGGCTACCAAGTCGGTGACTTCTTCTCTATGCACTCCCTTAGCAAGCTGTATTACAGATAACATCTTGGCTTTGGTACCTATCTCTTGATTCACCAACACAATGCATTGATAATGAGCACCTAAGATACATATACATTAAATGGTACAAAGAGAGCATTAATTCGATTAAGTAAATTTAAGTCAACCACACAGTCATAGTCGCCAAGTGGTATAACCTCGATGGTTTCCTTACCTTTCTAGTCTCTAAGTCGTAAGTCCCTTCTTTGCAATGCCTTTGGCTAAGACTTCCTTTGAGTTAATTGTCCTGATCTATTTAGTTATTTTTTTAACTTTGAGATCAATATTTTTGGCAGCCTCTTCGGATATGAACAAATCTGATGCTCTTATGTCAACTAGAGCACTTATTTTCTTGCTTGCAATAGAGATGTCCACAAACATCAGCCTTTTTTATTTTTGGTAACTCTTTTCCATGATAGAACTCATGATTAAACCAAGTTTCAAGGTTTTCTTTTTTGGCTTATCATCTTCATTGTTGATGGAGGAAAGCTTAGTTTGTTTTGGGCAATCTCGCAGCTGGTGTGAACTGTCACATAAGAAACATTTCACTGACTCTTTTTTTTTTCTTCTTATCCCATGGCTTGTTGAACTTTAGCTTCTCTATTGGTGACTTTTCATCATTATTTTTGGACTTTCAATCTTTGTCTCCTTTACCAGTGACCTTGCCTTTAGGCTTAAAAGACTCAAACTTGTCTAACTTTTTTATTTCAAGCTTGATCAAGGATTTCACTGTGGTCAAGTCTAGACACATCTTGGTCGCAATTCTTGCTTAGCCCAAGGTCTGAGTTAATCCATGAATGAGAAGAATGCCTCATTCTCCCATAAATCTAAAATCTAAAGCATGAGTTTGCTAAGCTGCCAAACATATTTCCAAATTATGCCTTGTTCCACAAGCTGTCGTAACTTTGCATGAGCCTCATCCTCTACATATCTAGGGTAGAACTACTGCCTAAACTCTATTCGAAACACTTGCTAAGTTCCAATGGAAATGCCCCCATGCTTTTCTTTGTTGCATTGATAATGCCACCACAAAAGAGCCACATGGATAAAATACATGAGGCAGTATTTACCTTAGTGGCTTCATCCTCGATGCCCATTGTTTGAAAGTATTGTTTCAAGAAGTTGTCTATATCTTTCACAGATCTAGTTCCCTTGAACTCCTTTGGCTTGGGGATCTTCAGCTTATGCTTAGGTGTCATGGCTAGCATGCTACCCCTAATAGCTACTTTGCTTGATAAGAGCTCCCCCATGAGTTCTTCTACTTATTTTTTCATGGTCTTCACCATAGCTTCAATGGCATTATTCTTTTGAGTGAGAATGTCTATCATCGAGTTGAAAGCACCTTGCATCTCTTTCTTAAGCTCCTCTCATGCAGAGTCTAGCTCTTTAATGTGGTTCTCCATAATCTCAAGGTTTTCCCGCATATCTTCGATGCTCACCTCGAGCTTAGCCACCCTATCATCTATACTCGATTGAACATCTCTCAAACTATTGACCTTTTTTCCTCTTTTGCGAGTCTCTAGGACCTATTATGTTTGGTTTTTTGCCTAAAACGACATTTCTACTATCAGTACCTTCATGAATTTCTCGCTCTCATACCAACTATCACGGGTTCAAACTTTACCCTAGTAAAGTGCATGACCTTAGGCTTGGGATTTGCTTTCTTGTATACCTAAATCAGCCTTTAAACACTTAAAAGAAGAATCTAAATTCCCCAAAGGCACTAAAGCTAAAAGTTTAAAAGACTAAAGTAGAAAAGAAGAACACAAAGAGAATAGAAAGTGATGCTTAAATGTATTTCTCAAGTGTTTGATGATACAAATAAGGTTAAGGAGGCCTCTATTTATAGTTGAATTCCCCATACATTAATGGGTCAGATTAAATCTAATGGATGGCCAAGATTTACACTTATCTACAAAATCTAGAATCCTAGAGAAATTTAAACTTTAGTAACTCTATCTCTATCTAGTTTTAAATAAGCTGGAGTAGTTGTTTTTAACTACATCTCCAAGATTTTAGAAACTAGGCCTTCTAGAATTCTCCATGGATTGGCTTATTTCGGTGGGCCAAGTCGTTCTATGTAACTTATGTCTTTGGACCTGGGCTAATTAGTGCGGCCTGTGACACAAACAGTAGTTCCAATATCGGTATCTAAATTACAGGAACCATCTTGACTCACTAGGATAAGTATAATATTTGAAATATTATCAAAAACCCTAAAAGATAGAATCTACATAGAGGATCTGAAAAGCCTAAAGACCAAGCCAAATAGTCTGTCAACAATAGTTTTCAACTTTATTAGGATTCTAGAGTCCAATTTCTATCTTCCACAACATTTTAGATATGTCAAATGTGTTACATTAGCTATTCACTTGTCATTAAATGAGAGAATCATGTAAGGCGACTTAACTATAAAAAAAAGGCTCCTCTAACTTATGGCTCAGTTCATTTGATTATTAATAAAAGAGCATTTACTCTAGTGTTCTACATTTTTATTTCTATTTTTACATTAATAACTTCCAAATTTCAATGCCTTGGCACAGATTTTCTCTTTGATCATTTGCAAGCTAATTTAGGCATAAAACAAAGCAATTTCCAACCTAAGGCCAAGTAATTTGCTAAAGTTCTAAGCCATGACAGTTGGAATCAAAGTAGGTTCATAAAAGCTACTAAGATAAAGCTGATTATAAGCTAGAACATTAGCCACATGAGGTCTTAAAAACTCATGAAAGGATTAAGAAGGCTAGTTTAGGGGATGTTCTATTAGCCATAAGTGGGGGTGGCCAAACTTAAAGGATAATTAGGCATATGTCGAACAAGATCCAATTGGATTGGATGAGGCATATAATAGTTAATAATGCAAACCACTTACTTATGTTAGTGATTCAAGGTTTCTTGTATGTTATTGGCATGATTGACATTAATGCAAACATAATTGGATGAAGCCCAAGAAAAATAATGACCTTGCAAAGTTAGCAAAATGTTATGATCATGAGATCCTTATTTATCAAAGCCATGTTTTTAAAAACATTCCTAGTCATCATATTGTCAAGACGAGGCATTAGCAATGCACAGAGACTAGCACATGCTAAGCTTCCATGCATTTGATGCATGTAACTCTTTGATCTCATAGAAGTTAAAGTATAGAGATACTTAGGGATAGATATGAGTGCTTGTTTTATGGAAACAAGTTCACTAAACATGATCTATATGAAAACTCCATTTACTATAAGCCATTCAAGTATATGGAATATGTTCTCATGTGTTAGTCATGTGTATTAACCCTCAGACTTATGATACTATGTCATCTTGTGTGAGGAGTGTCATATTTAAATTTATCTAAAATGGGTCCATAATAGATAGATACTTACGGTAGGGTACCTTAGGTATGAATCTTATCGTGGGTGAATAAATGATCTAGAAAGGATCCACCACTGCAATTAACATTGGAGATATATCCATATGTTCTTGGCTTTGGTTAACTTGAGAAAGTCATCAGGCAATGCATGATGAATTTAGCAGATATTATTTCTTTGAATTCATGAGGTAAACCAAAGCTGTTGGAACTAATATGGATTGATACATGAGTAGACATTGCACCATGCCCATGGTCTTTCTAGGATATTTGGTGAAAAGACCAATGTACATTCAGAGGTTGTTTACTATAAGGTTTCTTAAAGAGGTCATATTGACTCTTCCTGCATACCGGTGGCCATGATGCCTTAATAGAGGCCAATCTTAGTCCATAAATATAAACACACTTAATTATGTTTATTACTGCTATGATGGAAACCTAATGGCTCACACATAATAAAATGTTCTATCGAATTAAAATCGAGATTTAATTAAGTATGACTTAATTATATGAATGGTATATTGAGGAAGACTTAATTGAATAAGTTCAATTTAAGACATAACTTAGATTTACAAAATCTAATTAGAGACGGTTGAATATGGCAATAAAGATAAGAATGTTTTTTCAAGAGAATCTCTATATTTAAACATGGTTTAGGGATATTATTAAATAGTGTCAAATAATTATATTTGGAAAATAAAAGTTAAATAATTATTTGATAATTATTTAATTAATTATTTAATATTATTTATATGAAGTAAAATTGTTTTACTTAGGTTAGAAAATTTAATTGCAAATTTAAATTATCTAACATGTAAATTAAAAGGGTTAGTCTAAAAGCCCTAATTATCAAGTCAAGAGAGTTTAGTTGTGAATTACTCCAAGTTGGGCTTGCTAATTTGTTAAGCACATGCAATAGCTATCTTTGGTGTGCTGTTGGGCCAAAATGTTAATAAGTTAATACGAAGACCTAATCTTGGACAAGCTAATTAAAGCAGTTTTAATTAGGCTCCATAACACCACCAAAAGTGATACCAACCTTGAGGTTTGGTGAGACTGGCCCATTAGTCAACCCTAACCTAGCCCAAAATGCATGTAAATACATTATTAAGGCATTTTGGTTAATTACAAGCATTTAGAAAACCCTAAGCGCCAGCCCTAGACTTTTTTGTGGGGTTTGGTGCAACATTTATATTTCCTTAAGCTTTTTTTTTTGTCGCATTTTTATGGTTTTTTTAGAGTTCTTGAATCATTCTTGACATAATGAAATGGAAAAGTAGTTTTCTAGTATTGAGAGATTAGTTTTCCCTAAGCTTCCTTTTTGTCGATTGGTATTCAAGGTGATCTCTGTCACAATGTACCCCATGGTGGATCCTCAGGGATCTATGGGTGCATGCGACATAAAATATTTTTTTGACTTGGAAATGTCTTCTTGATTGAGACTTTTCCTTCACGATGTGATGAGAACAAGAAAGTATGGATTCTCGACTTGTGATGTAGTGGGGGACCATAAGATGAATTGTTCATCTTATTGGTCTCGGATGACCACCACGAAATGGCCAATGCTTAGAGTCACTACCAATCATTTTAGGCTACACATGATCGGATGCCTATTGAAACCTATGTCTTGAGTTATGAAACTCGAAACATCGATCTCATAGTCTACGTAATACAAAGATTTACCATTTAGGTTCGAAAGCTGGTTACACATAATAAGGCACGAACCTTTTTGCGATGCCTAAAATCTGTACCTTACTAGTTATGTCTTATCTCAGTTTTGATTCTTTCGATCTTAACTCATCACTATTTTGATATAACCCCCTTTTAGTGCATGAATTTTATGAAAACGCAAATCCAGGTTTTGATGAAATGATTTAATCTCATATACACCCTGGAAAGATGGGGAATATAAAAATTTTCAATAAAAATGACCTCTAGATTTTACTTTGAAAATGGAATGTTCTACTTTGGGCACTGAAGAGATAGCCACGTGAAATATTACGTTTAATTTTATTTGAAATGATTGGAAAACATGAATGCAAATAATCATCACAAAGAATTACGTTAGTAACGCAACAAATAAAGTAACATAACATGGATCATTCAATGTAATGATAAAGAAAAGGGATGGACTATTGGAATTCATCTCGCAATTGGTATCGATTATTTGGGAATAACTAAATCAATAATTTTCAAGATGCATCTGGGTTCCTTGATTGAACAAGGTTTATTTGACACATTCATGGAAGTCCGAGAAGGAGAAAAATTTTAATTATAGTTAAAAGATAGGGTTGGAGTATCTCCTCAAAAAGATAGGATTGGAGTATCCCCGTGGATGACAAATAATTTTGATAAAGGAAGATTTTTAAATCTTGTCAATTTTGAAAAGCGGGGTTAAAGTATCCCCTTGGAAGGTGGAGGTTGGAGTATCCCGTGGATAATAAATAATTTTAACAAATGAAAATTTTTAAATCTTGATAATTTTGAAAAATGGGGTTCGAGTATCCCCTTGAAAGGCCGGGGTTGGAGTATACCCAAAAGTGGCATATTTGACACTCTTTAAAGAAGTTGAGTTGGAAAAATTAAGTTGACAAAACTTTTTGATTTAGAAAATGAGTAAGCATTTTGACGACTTTTGGCAGAAGAAATTATTATGAATGAGGATGGTAAAAATGTAAAATATGTTCGTGCCTTGATACAAGCTTGTGGGAGGTCAAAGCATGTTCTCGAGTCTGATCGGGGTGATACAAAGACATTCAAATGTCTCGAGGTGAAATTTGGGAAAATAACTTAATTTTGACCATGACCAAGAATAGGGGATAGGATCGCATGATCCCACTTTCTGAACTTATTTTGGACTTTTAAAGGCTTTAGAGGATGGACAAGATACTGTCAGAAAGACAACTTGACCATGATCATTCTAAAAATATTCCTAATATCCAAAAAATCAATTTTCGAGGAAATAAATTTTCAAATTTGGGTCAATTACGCTATTGACAGAGCATGCGAGGAAATGGTGCTTCAAAATTCAAAAAATCATTTTGAACTTGTTTGGTATAAAAAAATTGCAAATAATGCCTTTTAGAAAAGGGAATTTCATGAACTTTTTAGGAAAAATGTTGGACAAATTCAAAAAAGCCGTTTAGTGGGCCTAAAGGGCCCAACCAGAATGCAATTTGCTAACTTCAGGGATTCTGGATAGTATAGGTTTGAAAAATCATAACTGTTTCATCCGGACTAATCTAAGGATGAACAAGCCTTATTTTAAAGATATTTTAACATAATTTCAGAGAAAAATATTATAAAATTCACAAAAAAATCATTTGGGATTTTAAAATGATTTTTCAATTTGTAAAAGTGATGCTGCCAGCAGGGGACAAAGCAAAACAGGGGATATTTTTTATTTCTTCATGTTTTCAGGTCCAAACTCGAGTCATTGACATTCGAATATCCATGACTAAAGGAAAAGAGTGGCATGAGCATCGTGAACTCATTTGCACAGCCCTGGAGTAATTTGGGATGATGAAACGGCCTGTTAATCATACCACTCACGGTTTTGACTCAAAAAGAAGGCATGAACATTTAGGGAACAAGTGCAGGTCCATTTTTGTCAGAAAATCAAAATTTTTGAGCTTGTTTAATCAGGATTCCAGATCTAGAAAACTTAATTTTTCCTAAGATTTTTTTCTAACTTTAAAGAAAATGCTAAGTCCATGCTAATCCTCATTGGTTGAGGTCAACATGCTAGGCTTAGGGAGATTTTGAAAATCAAGTTTTGATAGCCATCAAACATGCATTTAGACAAAGAGAAGACAATGAACATATAAGGGGATGGCACAAAACATAAATGAGGATGCAAACTTTACCAATGGTTTTGACAAAGAAAGTGTTATGCACACATCTCATGGAGTGAAACATGTTGAAAATGACAATGATTCATGACAAAATGCAAGCTAACATATAAATATGCTTGAAATTATGCTAGGCTAAGGATTCATACATGGATTAATCATAACAAGATGCATGAATATGGCATAAATGCATGAGTAAGAGCCATCAAAATAATAAGGATGAAATGAGGCATTTTGCACATTAAAGGGGCATTAAGGCATCCAAATCGTAAACTACTGCAACCAAAGGCCACAATAATGCATAAGAATCCTAAAAGGGTGATGGAAACATGGAGAGCTCACTAAAATGATGAAAATGCTAAAAACAAAAAATGAAAGTGATAAAATAAGAAGTTGTACCAACAAAACTTCAATTTTTGGCCAAATAGTTGGAACAGCAGAGATGGCTTGAATTCCCCTCTTTTTCTTGTTGTTAATAAGCAAGGAAAAAAGTGAAATAATGAGGTTTTGGTTCTGGTATGGATGAAGGTGATTTTCAGAATGTATAGTGGTTGAGAATGAGTGGTTTGGGGTTATTTTTGGGTGTTGAGTGAAAAGCTACGGGATTTGGTTTTCTTGATGTGTGAATGTGTTTTGGAAGCTAAAAATGAGATGGAATCTAAAGTTCATGAGCTGAGATATAAGTAGTCTATTTGTACCAGCAGTTTGGAGCCAAATTTGAGGTGTTTTTGGTCATTTCTCAAATGAGACAAAGTGATGTCAACTTGGTGGCTATAGAGTGGCTGCAGGCAGCAACTTGCTACCAATGTGATGAACATAGGGTGGCTGGTTTAAATGCTGAAATGATTTTCCAGCAAATAGGGTGGCTGATGGTGATCTTGGTCAATAAACTAGGAAGGAGTAGGGTGATCATGTGACATTGACCATTTTGATCTAATTTAGAGTTCAAAAAGAGTTTTGATTAATTCAAAAGTCCAAATTCGTAATTTGATATAGATTTTGATCTTTTCTGATGCAAAGAAAAGAGTTAAAATCGAGTTTGTGATCCATGGTGGAATAAAAAATATCGGACCATGGAAAATGGCCAGTATGTATTGATACATTACAAATGTATTGATACATTTAGTCCAAAAGCCTTGAGTGTATCGATACAATGGTTCATAGTATCAATACAATAAAGCCTTGAGTGTATCGATATAATGGTTCATAGTATCAATACAATGATTATTATATTAAATATCATAGTAATTATGAATAACTAATAGATAATTAAGATAAGATCATAATAGTTTGCTAAATTCCTATGGATACAAAATTTTTATTATTTGAGCCCGCTTAGCTCAGAGGTTAGAGCATCGCATTTGTAATGCGATGGTCATTGGTTCGATTATGATAGTCGGCTTTCCCTATTTGTTTTCTTTTTTTACTGTTTTACATGATTGATAATGTTTTTTTGAAATTAAAGAACACTGAAAAAGCTTTTTCCGCTTTTGTTTCCAAAAGTCAACAATTTATTTATTATGTTGTAGAAACTTCCAATTAGGAATAAAATTAGAGGAGTTAGATCTTTACAAAATAAATCAGAAAAAAAAAGGAAACATTTTTTGGTTTAATTTAATTTATTATATATATATTTTTTTTCCTAGTGTCAAAATTAAAATAGGATATGTGGTATAAAAACGAGGAATCTATTCTCTTCTTTTTCCAAAAGAATGATCTTGGAGATTGTGTAATACTTACTCTTAAAGTCTTTGTTTACACTATAATGATAAAATTTTGCATAATAAATTTAATTAAAAATTTAATCAAAATAGGATTATTAGGCTTGTTAAAAAACAAAATGGGCTTAATAGGCCTGTTGGAAAACTAATGGACTTATTAGGCCTATTAAGAAAGTTTACGAGTTTTAAGGCCCATTAAATGGAAAAAAAATAAATTTTGACCCATTACAAATAAAATTAATAAAGTTTTCAGATCAAATTTCAGAAAGAATTTTTAAAAAGTTTTATCTGCAAGAAAAAGGTAATTAAAAATTTTAAACTCGTAAAAATTTACAAGCAAAAATAATTACGAATAAAAAATATATTTCATAAAAATAAATCAAAAGTCCAAAAAGCAAAATCCAAGTTATTTTATTGAAATATGTTAAAATATTTAGCTCTGAAAATTTTATCAAAAAGCTTTATAGATAAGAAAAAGTTTGTATTTTGGAACAAAGAAACTTTTAAAAATACACTTAAATTTATAAAAATGAACTAAAGAAAATTATTTAAAATATTAATTAGTAAAATGAACTTAAAATTCGAAACAAATTTTACTAAAAAAATTTTGCTAGTATGACATTTATGGTACTGTAAAAAATTCAAATTTAATAAATAAATCTTACAACATGACATCTTGTGGTATAAAATGCCGATATAGATTTTTCTTGAATTTTTTCTAATTTTTCGGTTGCGTATCAACATAAATGCTATATGGGTATCGATAAAATATACGATGGTTAACTCCCAAAATTTCATAGAAAAATCTTAAAAAATTCTTAAAAATGAGAAATTTGATTATAAAATCATATGTAAAAAAATTTTCAAAATTTCACAAGTATAAAGTTAAAAGCTAATTTCTTACCTTGATATTCATCTTTTTTATTTGAGATTTGTTTTCTACGACCCTCGAAGTGGTGATTTCTATATCATGTGCACAAGCAGTCATTAAGATATGATTAAATAGGTCTTGAAAACACCCAATCCACCTGGTGGAGGTCAAACCCTGCTAGGATGATTGCCTAGTTATCAATCTCGGATATTTTATGATTACTAGGGAGAAGGCTTGGACCAAATTAGGTGTCTACAGCTACCCCTCTTTGTCCATTGCTTAGAATCAAGAACGGGGCAAAAACTAAATGGCAACAATTTTGCCTGGGTCATGATAAGCCTTTCAACAAAAAAGTTTTTTATATATACATATGTAGATGCTAATTGGATTGATTTTTTACCTAACTACATTAGGCTTTTATATTTTAATGCCAATTTTGACATGGTCGAGGCCATCAGCTACTCTTAGGCTTTCAAATTTTGGTGCAATTTCATAAGGACTTAGCCATTAGATACTTTTATGCTTTTAATATTTTGGTTCCAATTATGCAGAGGCTGAGCCATCAACTACTCTTGGGCTTTTATGCAAGCTAACATTATTAGTTTTCTATCAAATGATAAGAAAAACTTTACCGATTAATTGAAGAAAGTTAACTTAAATCCTTCTTCACTTTTATAGGATAAAAATGCCATTTTACTTTAACAATTTTCAACCAGGTGAAGTTGATAAATAACAACTCCATTGATCCTCTTGCTTAATTGGATAAAATTGGCTTAAAGCCTTTTTCACCTACATTTCACAAGATCAAATAAAGAATTTTTTTACTCCACCAGTTTCCAACCAAGTGAAACTGACAAACTTAAATCTTATTTTACCTACCTTTCACAAGATCAAATGAAGAAGATGACAAAACTTAACTCCTACTTCACCTACTTTTCATAGGATCGAATGAAGAAGATGACAAACTTAAATTCCATTTTACCTACCTTTCACAGGTTCGAATGAAAAGGATGATGAACTTAAATCCCATTTAATCTACATTTCACATGATGAAATAAAGAGAACATAGATTTTAAATATCATGGGGGTTAATCTTCTTGTGTTGTCAAAGCCGCTCAATCTGAAACTTATTGTTATCAATGTTTTTTTGATTTCTAATATGTTACAAGGCTTTCTTGATCTGAGCCTTATTGTTATCAATTTTCCCTTTTAATGGCTTGTTAAATGTTTGAATTATTTAAAGGCGATTTTAATTTGCCTCACAAAATCTTTGTTCTAATTTAACTCCAGGAATCTAAGAATTATTCAATTTTTCTTGAAAATTCACCAAATATCAAATTAGTATTTATTAACTCAATGATACAACTTATGCAACTAAAAAAGTCAACATTTTGTTGCTTAAAGCACATTTACATACTTCTATTTAAATCATGAGAAGTAACAAAGTTTATTTAAATTTTAGGATTTATGTTATAACTTGGGAAAAAAGTTAGTTGATAAAAAAATTTGGAAATTACAGAGTATTTTCAACCATGAATTTCCAATATCAAGGGTAATGGACATGCCATCTCATTCTTTGTTGATAAGGCTTTCTTGTTATTATCATGCCATCCTCATCCTTTGATGTTAAAGCATTCTTGTGATTGATGATCACCATTTAGGACATTTTTTAATAGAATGAGAAAATGAATTTAGAAGGACAAATAGGGTGGCACGGCTAGAATTTATCTTGAAGAAATTAATATAACAAGGTTAAGGTTTATCAACACCAAGTTCAAGTTAATGTTCTTTTGATGGAAATTCCTCGAAAGGCAAACAATCAAGGTATAACATCCTTCTAATCTTCAAATACAATAGCTCGACAAGTGTTAAACTAATGCTAATAAACATTAAATCTCAAAGGGTTAACTTGGAAGGCTTTTGGGAAGTATCAATTCATAAAGTTAGACATGAAAGTTTTGAAAGGTTATCTTAAATCAAATCAATATGTGGGCATTTGAACCAACCTATTGCTAATGTAATGAAATTTCGAAAAGCTTAAGATCGATTTTGGATTGACATGGGAGAGTTCTTTTCCATTGGTGGCTATCATTATCAATTCAAGACCAATTCCAAAGCCTTTAAGTATGATTTAGACTGCCCATTTTGAGTTTTCACCCTAAAACCTTATTTATTTTTCTTTTTTTTCCTTTTTTAATTGATTGCCCTTTTATATTCTTGAAAAATCAAAACTCATCCAAAAAGATGAATTTTTGAAAAATTTCCTTGGAATGGCCTGACAGTTGAAATAGCTATCTTTAATCGAAATAAAATTTTCAATTAAAATTTAAAAAATATATATAATCAAGCTTAAAGGGGGTTGCAAAGGGAATGATTTTTTATATTTGAAAAATGATAGAGAAAAATGGCCATTTGTCATTTCAAATAAATCTATTTGAATTATCGAGCTTTTCTCTAGGAAAGAGAATGGCTTTCTTTCTGGAATCATTTTGAATACCTCAACAACATGATGTTGCACTTAATTTTTTAGTTTTTTTCTATATTTAGGCTTAATGAATGCTTGTTGAAATTATCAGCGTTGTAGCCACCAATGAGTCTTGGTTCTGGTTAGGCTTTCAAGGAAAAAATAATGAATTGTTATGGAAAAACCTTCAATTTCACACCTTATTTATTAGGCATTATATTGAAAAGGTTTTATCCCAAAAGAAAATGTATTTTTGGTTCATTTGTATTCTCATTCTTTCTAAATTAAGGATTTGGAAGAGTGTCATTGAAGTTATTGAAAAAGGTTATCGACATGTGGGAGATCTCAATATTACATCATTATTTTAAAACATATCAAACTATTAGTATTTGAATTTTTTTAGGAGCATAACTTATTTGTTCGACCCTCAAAGAATTTAAAAAAGAACATTTGGGTGTGAAAGATCTATAGTTGAATTTCTAGGCCAATCATATAAATGGATGAAAAGGATTTTTCTAAAAAAGTTTAACTTAATGGTGATCATCGACCAAAGAAAAAAAATTCAATATGTTCTCATTATCCTAGATACTGTAAATCATTATTAACAAAATTCATGGCCTATGAAAGAATATACACTATTTATAAACCAAAATTATTTCATAATTTGTAATTTCTAAAATGAAAAATACAAAATTTCAAAGTTAAGATAGAAACTGCCCCTGATTGGCATACTACCATAAGGTCGATGACCCTTAGACCAATCATCCATGATAAGCATCCACTAATTCATTAAATTTTGTTGGATTGGCATCCTTGAGAGAATCTTCTAAAGGGATTTACCTTTTTCCTCTCATTAGAGATGTGTTTGGACATGCAAAAATGAAACAAGTTTAATATACCTACCACTAATAGATTTAGATATGACATTAGAGTCTTTGAAAACTATTCTAGTTACTATCATTATAAGCCTTCGGATATGCCACCAAAAAATTTGAAAACTTTTTAAAATACTTTAGATTTCACCACCGAATACTTGTTTTGGAATAAAAACTTATGAAATGGATCGAATTACCGATCAAAGACCTTGAAATATCTTAAAACTAGAACTTTTGAATGCTTTGAATTTCACCATTGAAAACTTTTAAATTCTTTAAATATCACCATCAAAGCTTTGAAGACTCCTTAAATTTTTTGAACATCACCATTAAAGGTTTGAAAACACTTTTAAATGCTTCAAGTATCACCATTGTAATTTTGAAAACTCTTTTACATGCGTCAAATATCACCATAAAAAATGCTTTAAAAATTACCATAAAAATTGCTTCAAATATCACTATCAAAGCTTTGAAACTCTTTTAAATGCTTCAAATATCACCATCGAAGCTTTGAAACTTTTTTAAATGCTTCAAATATCACCCTCAAAGCTTTAAAAACTCTTTTAAATGCTTTGAATATCAGCATCAGAGCTTTGAAAACTCTTTTGAATGCTTTGAACTTCACTATCAAAAACTTTAAAAACTCCTTTGAATGCTTTGAATATCACCATTGAAGCTTTGTAAACTATTTTGAATCCTTCAAATATCACCATTAAAGACTTTGAAAACTCTTTTAAATGCTTCAAATACCATCATTGAACTTTGCAAACTCTTTTAAATACTTCTAATATCACCATTGAAGACTTGGAAAACTCTTTTGATTGATCAATGATTGATGCAATTCCACTTTAGTAAGTATAACAATGCAACGATTAAAAAAATGAAAACTTTGCTTAAAGAATGCCACTTGTTGCAACATGGCCCGATATGAATCCTGACTAGTTAGACTTAAAAAGGTGGGTATACCTTTCATCCCTATATACATCTAAACATCATTATTTTTTATTTCTAAAGTCGACATCATTATTATCTTTTTATTTTTTAGGATCAGGTCATCAAGGTGAGTCCTTCACTCGATTTAACCCTAAATAGCCATTACAAAATGATCATTTATTTTAGAGTCACCACCAATCTATTTTGGCTAGGTTAGATTATCACATATTAGAGTTCATATTTTGAGGGTTATAAGACCCTTAAAAACAAACTCTGAAGTTTGTGATAATACCAAAGATCACATGAAAAGGTTTGGGAGATGATTACAATTACAAGTAAGGATCGATCCTTCTTATGATGCCTAGTAGTATCTTATTAATTATGTGTCAATTTATATTTTGATTTTTATTCGATTTTGATATTTAGTATTTAATTGTAATTCTCCTTTGTTAAAATAAAATTTTATGAAACAAATTTATTATTTCATGTAAGAAAATCATATATTTAACATTTTTAAAAAATAAAAAATCTTCCACACTCCATTAGAGGATCAAAGGAATATGAAAGTTTTTAAAATCAAAATATCTTTCATACCTCAACAGAGAGACGGAGGAATACTAAAGGTTTCATTTTTACAGAATTTAAAAAAAATCTTGATTTTTTTTAAAAAAAGAGATCTCATTATTAAAATAATTTGTAGAACCCCTCTCATATGTTGAGAGAAATTCCAAGTATTATTTTAGCTCAAAGACATTCGACGAGAAAATATGTCTTAAGACTTGAACTTGGTCAAAAAAATCAACATGTCCTCTAAGGCATACTTTTGTTATGAAAGCATTTTCGTGACACTAAAGGACTCAATTCTAAAGTAAATTACTAAAATATCCCTAAAATGTACCTTCAACATAAAAGTATTCATTAACCCTGAAAGACTTTATAACATCATAAAATAACCAACCTATCCCTAAAGTACACTTTCAACGAGAAAGTATCTTAGGGACCCTAAAGGGCTTGTTCTAAGGTAAAATATTAAAATGTTCTTAAGATATACTTTCAATGTGAAAGTATCCCAGTAATGCTAAAGGACTCAATAATGATGTTAAATGACAAATATACTCTAATCGGGTTACTTAAATGGCAACTATGACCAAAAATACAAAAATTACTTATAAGTCTCTAGACTTTTCAAAATTACAATATGATCCCCTAAATGGTGCAAAAAAGCTAAAATTACTTTTAAAATGTCCAAAATACACTAAATGGGTAATTTGTATGAAAAGTGACATAAGTAGCACTAAAATGTAAGACTTTGCTAAATGGTCCCTAAACTTCCCTAACTTTTCAATTTAATCCCTAAGTGATTTAAAATGCCTAATACATATCAAAACACATGAAAAATTCACCTAAGGACTCTAGGTCCATTCACCCAAGCGCCCATGGTTTTAAGATATTCATAACTAAGTCCTTAAATTTTTTAAAGTTGTTAAATGCCCCTAACATGCATAAAAATTGAAAATTTCTAGTTTCTAGCCACTACCTATTTGATTTAAGCATGTAAATATCTCTAAATAATTTTACAAAATTTTGAAAAATTATAAAATGGTCCTTAATGGTTTGACCAAGCTAAGAAATATCCCTAAATAGCTTAAAATTAAAAATTTACATTTTTGACCCTTATAAGTTTCAGCAAAGTTAAGGAATACCCTTAAATGGAGTTGAAAAAATTGGAAAAATTATGGACAGCGATTGCCACTGCTGTTGTGATCTAAAATAGTTCCTAAATGGCCTAAAAGTTAAAGGAAAAATTATATTTTAGCCTCCAAAATTTTGGTTATCCATAAAATAGCCCCTAAAAATTTCACTTTTCATGAAATTAGACCTAAATGCATATTAATGTCATACTAGCGTACGACCAAGCTCAACACACAACAAAAATTCTCAAAGTATCAATATTTAAGAGAAATCACAAGCTAGATGTAAAAATAAAAATTAAAAAAAGGCTAAATACAACCATGTATAATCCATGAAATCTATCAACATTAAAATTTATTTTAGCACATATGAACATGATTTAAAGCATTTAAAATTTTGAAATATGGTTTTAATGAAATTTAAATGAAAACAAAAAGGAATGGTCATGGTTCCAAGCTTAGTTTTGAAGCATGAATATACAAAAGCTAAAGCTTAATCACCTTGATAAGTAAGGATCATGGAACTACAATCAAGAGTTGAAGAAGATGAAAATGAAATGAATAAAAATAAAAGATGAATGGACAACATGAATTTTCAAAAAGAAAACTATCTTGAAAATTATAAAATAAATCAAATTCCTTTTTTCTTTTCTTTTTTTTGGCTTTTATTTTGCTAAAAACTAAAAGAGGAAATGCAAAACATCCTTATTTCCATGCTTTTTTCATCTTTTTTCTTTATTTATTTATTTTATAATTTGTTAACTTGTTAGGTTGAAAATAATTATTGGTGTGTCATAAGCCCATGCTTTTGTCATCTTTTCTTATAAGCCACCATCCTATTCTAATGATTTTGCTAGTGTAGGTGGCATAATGATCATGTGGTACTCTTGGTCTAACTTGATGGGATTAATTAGGAAGAAACTAAATTAAAAGGAAAGAATTTAATTCCAACCAAATTGAATTTCATGTAACTTAATTAGTAAATTATATAATTAATTATGTTAAAAAATTAAATTATAAATTTATAGGTAAAAATAATCTTGGAAGTAAAGAAATAAATGCAATTAAGATTCAGGAAATCCTAATTGGAAATCCTATGAAAAAAATGATAACAAATTAAAGTTCATGTATTTAAAAAATTTCCACTTGATAAATCCAATTAAGAATTTAATCATATTGGAATTCCAATCAAAATTCCATAGAAAAAATATGAACCAAAATAATTGATGTATATATATATGTAAAAATTTATCAAAGAAAAGAAAGGAAAAGAATTGTTGGAAAATTAGAGATTAAAATGGGCTTGGTGGGCTTTTTATGGAATTAAAATGAGCTTGGGAGAAAATCAAAAATGGGCTTGGCAAGGTTGTTAGGCTTGTTGAGAAATTATTGAGCTTATTGTACCTATTTGCAAAATTTGAAAGTTTTAAGCCAAATAAGGAAATTTTCGCAAAGTTAAATTATAAAAATAATAAAATTTTCTTATGAAAATTTCAAGTATTGAATTATACAAGAAAAGTTTTAAGAAGTCTTATGTGCAAGAAAAAGAAAAATAAAATCCAAAACGTGTAAAATTTCACAAAAACAACCTTTATGGAAGAAAATTATTATTTGAAAAAAAATGCAAAACTTATAATATAAATTAAATTTTCAAAAAATAATTTAATATAAATTTAATGAAAATATTTAAAGATTTTTAAAAATTATAAACTTAGAAAAATCTTACCAAAAAAAATTTACCAAATAGAAAACTTTGTACTTTGGAAACAAGAAATTTCCAAAAATTAATCTAGCCTAAAAAAAAGAGCTAAATTTAATGCTTTGCTCAAAGCATTAATTGTTGAAAACAGTAAAGATGAAAACTTGAATTTTGGAACAAGTTTTGTTGAAAAAATCCACAAGCAGAAACTTGTGGTATAGTGAAAATTTTAAAATTAATTAATAAATTTGTCAATTTGATACCTCGTGTTATATAGTGCCAATATAGATTTTTTTTCTTGATTACTTTTTATTTTTTCGAGTGCATATTAGCAGAAATATTACATAGATATTTGTAAAAATATACAACGATCAACTTTTTAAATTTTACAAAAAAAATCTCAAAAAATTCCTAAAAATAGAAAATTCAACCATGATATCATCTACAAAAATGAATTTTTAAAATTTGACAAGAAATTATTTAAAAACTAATTTTTCTCTTGAATATTTATCCTTTCTATCTAAGATTTGTGCTTATTAACCCTCACAACTATACTTTTCCTGTTGCATGTTTACACAACCATTTAGATATGACTAAATCAGTCTTGAAAATGCCCAGCTTGTCTAAAGGAGGTCGACCTATACTAGAGTGGATGTTAGATTCTTGTTCTCGGATATTTAGGACTATTAGAAAAAGGGGTCAAATGATATTAAATGTCTACACCACTGTCAAGATTGTTGCAAATGCTCATGAAATGATGCAAATGTAGGCATTAAGAAAGAGACAAATGTAACTAAAATGATATAAAAGCTAGTGTCATCTGTAGTGTAGATGCATGTGAATCAATGTAAATGCAAATATATATAATGGTGCAGATGCACATGACACAATGCAAATACGAGTATAAGTATAGAGGCAAATGCACAGGAAGTGATGCAACTATGGATGATAAATGATACATGTGGTTTGAACGATATGAAAATCAAAGCTCTGCTTGGTTGTCTTTTAAGTCTAACTTGACTAGCCTTATCAGTTGCAATACTAAAACACACTTTGATCTTCCCATGCCTAAAAAAAGATGTTATCTTAATGATTTTCAAATTCTCAATATCAAAATTTTATTTCACTTTTTCCTTCCTATGGGTTAAGTCTTATTCCAATTTGGTGCCTTTCAATTTGAGAAACCGTTATGACATCTTGTCAAGTTTTTCTAAATATTTATCTCATTAAGTAATGGATTTTGTTAAAACTTCTGGGCTAAAAGCAAGTGATGTTTAAATCTTTTGAAGAATAATGATCTTTTGTTGGAAAATTTCCTAAATAATGATCTATTTTTCTCAAAATGGGTTAACAACCTTAAGAACCTTGGACTGGCCTAAAAACTTTATAACATATAGGATACACGCCCCATGTTCCTATATGAATGGATTAGGTCATATGAAACATGAATTTCTTTGAAAATCAAACAAATTTAATGTTCCTTTAATTCTTTTAACCATTAGCTTTTTAGCATGTACCGAGATTGGCCATGAAGGGTTTAGGATCAAAAAGTCAAGCTGAGAAGGGGATGGATTTAATTTTCAAAGTCGGTCATTGTAACTAAGGGTTGACAATCTATAGTACTTAAGGATTTTTGGGTGTCCCCAAATTTTTTCTAAATAGTTTCCTCCTTCAAAATTTTGGTAAGTCTTATATATGACACTGATAATTTTTCTTATTTAGCTCATCACCTGAGAATCATGATTTAGGAACTTTAAAGTTACCTCCCCAAAGTATTGGGTTTTTAAAATGACATGGTTTTATTTACAAGCAAATAAGTGTAAAGGTACATGCTCATTCTCAACATTGCTTATTAGTATTCTCAAGACATTTCATCATCATGCTTTTAAAAATATTTGATTTTTAGGAAACATTCTTATCTCATCAAAACACTTAGCATGCATGCCTCATAAAATGATGTCAATTCAAAGATAAGGGCTTGTTAAAATAAGGGTTGCCTTTCTGCCTCAGATGAGTTGATACTAATATTAGGGTTATTTTTTTAATTTTTAAATTTACATTTTTAAACTCTTTCTCTTTAGCGGTCATTATTTCCATCTGTGGTTGCCTTTCTATTTTGGATGAGCTGAAGTGAAACAAAAATTTTACTGCAAACGATGATGTTCGATCATCATCCCCTAATTTACATGCCTCAAAAATAGAATAAAAAGGAAAGAATAAGAAGCATTACCTCATATGTACCTAATTTGGTAACCTCTAGAATTAGGTATAGGTCTAACTAGGTCAGGCCCTTACAGCTTATTGCATTAGGTTTGAATGGAACATCTAAACTAGTTTTCGAATTGAACCTTGATTTGGAAAGAACTAATAAGGTACCCTAATTCTTACCAATTGTGGGTTTACATTAAAAAGGGTTTAATTTGAGTGGGGGTATCTTCCATGCCCATAATGAGGCTAACAACTCAGGCAGACGTAGGAATTTACTCCTGATAGGTTTTTCACTGGACTAGATAAAGGCTAACACCTCAAAAGGCAGAGCTTCTTCACTCCTTCTAAAATATTGGGTAACCTATGCCCCCTCTATATACCAAGAGGAGAATCAGTGGTAGCATATGCACAATGTGTGCAGGTTTCAAAAATAATGACAAAAACCCTATCCTAAATAATGCTACAAAAAAGACAAAAGGGTTAGTGAAAAATATGAATGATATATACCAAAATTTCTACATAAATCAAAAATGAATTTTTTTAAAAATATCGAGAATGATAGTTACATATCAATTAAGTCCGAATCAATCCAAATTTAGTTAGCACATGATTAAATTTAGGCCGACTCTTTAATCTATCCAAACTAAGTCAGCAAGCTATCATATCATGGCTTGGATACAAATCCTGACCAACCCAACTTAAAACGTGAGTGTACCCCTTGTTCCTATGTATATATCTATTATCATTATTTTTAAGGGTCTATCATATTATTTTTATTATTTTAGGGGACGGAGTTGTCGAGAAGAATCACTAATCGACTTAACTCTAAATAGCCATTACAACATAACTATTTATTTTCTTTTAGAGTCGCCACTAATCTATTTTGGCTAGGTGAGATTGGTCACCTATCAGAGTTTGTATTTCAAGGGTTATGGAATCCTTGAAAACAAACTTGGAGGTTTAAGATAATATTAGAGTATGAAAGGGTCCCGAAGTTAGTTAAAATCATGAGTAAGAATCAGTCCCTCTCATAACACTTGATAATTGGTACTTATTAATTACGTGTTAATTTAAAATTCAATTTGTATTTGGTTTCAATATCTAATATTTAATAAAAACTCCCCTATATCAAAATAAAATTTTATGCAAACAAATTTATTATTCTATGTGAGAAAATCATGTTTATAAATTTTTTAAATTAAAATATCTTTCCATCCCACCCAAGAACTGAAGGAACATGAATGGTCTTATCATTCTCTTTCTCACCCTATTAGAGAGCAAAAGGAATACGAAAGATTTTAAAAAATCAAAATTTGAAAAATCTTGATTTTTTAAAAAAAAAAGTCTCGTTATTAAAATAATCTATAGAACCCCTCTCATATTCTAGGAGACATTCGTCAAATTATTTAACTTGGAGACATTGCCTTAAATTTCAAAAATTTTGATTTTATAGAAAATAATAAAAATTTACCCTAAGACCCTAAAGTAAACCTTTGGCACATAAGTATTCCAATGACCCTAAAGGACTCAATTCTAAAGTGTATTATTAAAACATCCTTAAGGTATACCTTTGATGTAAAAGTATCCCAGTAACCGTTAAAGATTCAATAACTTCCTAACAAACGAACCTATTTTTACTATGCACCTTTGACATATAAGTATCCCGATGGTCACATAGGACTTGGTTGTAATGTAAATTACCAAAATACTGTTAGGGTGTACCTTTAATGTATAAGTATCTTAATGCCCTAAAAGACTATGTATTATTATAAAAAAGTTAAACCTATCCCTATTATGCACCTTCGACATATAAGTATCCCAATGATCGTAAAGAGTTGTTTTGAGATAAATTACTAAAATGTCCCTAGCGTGCACATTTGACATATAAGTATCTCGATATCCTAAAGGACTTTGGAAATGATATGAAATAATAATTTTACCCCAAATGGGTAATCTAAACATCAAAATTGGCTAAAAAAGCAAAAATTGCTAATAAGCCCCTATATTTTTCAAAATTATCATTTTAAACTCATAAAAGGCTAAAAATGCTAAAAATATTTTGAAATGACCAAAATACCCTAAATGGATAATTTGATATCAGAAAAGACCATTTAACTCTAAAATGCAAGGTTCTACTAAATGGTCCCTAAACTTTTCTAATTTTACAAATTATTCCATATAAAAAATACAAAATCAAATATCAAACACACCAAAATTAATAAGGAAAACATAACAAAACCCGTAAGAAGAATTGACCAGTACCTTTGGCCTTAGAATAATTTTTTAATTTTACAAACAAGCCCTTAAATTTTTTAAAATTATAAAAAGGCCTCAAAAGGCCAAAAAATATTTATCATGCATTTATACATGTTAAAAATGCATCAAACATATCCCCAAAGGTACATGATGAATTTGGCCAAACATGGTAAGGCCTTAAAACAATTTTTTTTTCATTTTTACAATTTAGTCCCTACATGATTTAAACTCAAAATTAAGCATCAAACAAATCATAAAAATCATGAAAATCATACTAGAACTCTTACGAAGCATTCAGCCATGCATGAATGGCCGTGGAAAAATTTTTTAAATTCTTACAATTTAGTGTCTAAAATTTTTCATATTTACAAACTAGCCTAAAAATATCAAAAACTTCATAAATAAACATGCAACATGAGAAACACCCTTCCAAAGCCTTGAAATTTTAGGTAAAATTATTTTTTAGCCCTTGCAAGTTTGAAATAAAACAAAGTATTACAAAAGATTGCAAAATAAAGCATAAAAGTTTCATTAGGAACCACCATCAAATTCGACCGACATGAATTATCATCAAAAATAAATTTTTTCATCTTATAATTTCATGAATATCAATATAAATACATGTCCTAATTTTTACCAAGCTTAAATATGCATAAGATCATGATAAATAATGAACATATTAATGAAAATCAACATGAAAATGCCAAGAAAAATAACACAAAAATATATACATATACAAATAACATAATTTCCACAAACAAGCATAAATCATATGAATGAAAATTAACTTAATTTTAAGAAAAACATAATCTAACAACAACATCAAGAAACTTTGATCATAACTATCATACTTGGCCTTTCAAGATGATCAAAATTAATGAACTCAAGTAGTCACAAAGCTCATTAAAAAAAATGAAAATATGCATGAAATCAACAAAAATCAAAAGTTTTCTAAGTGAATTTACCTAAAATTTTGAAAAACTTGAAACAACTATGGTTTTTTCTTTTGCAGTTTTTGCTTATGGAAGCACTAAGCTTCCAAATAAACATCTCCCCTTTATTTAAAAGGAAGAGAATCGGCCAATGAGGTTGAAATTCCCTTTGGCTAAATGGCTTCTAGCCATTTTTTTAGTTTATCATTTAAAAGATTTTTTGGCTTTTTTAATAAGCTTTAATAAAAGTTTTTGTCATTTTACAGGATGATGTCATGCATAACATCATCATCTAGAAACATCAAGATGAAACAAAAAAAATCTAGTTTGGATAAAAACAAATTATATAGACTAAATTATAAAAACTAAAAATTCTGTGTTCAAGGAATTAAATTTCACATAATTTAATCAAAATAGGATTATTGGGCTTATTAAAAAACAAAAATGGGCTTATTGGGTTTGTTGGAAAATTAATGGACCTATTAGGCCCATTAGGAAAGTTAACGAGTTTCAAGGCTTATTAAATGGAAAAAATTAATTTTCATCCATTAAAAATAAAATTAATAAAGTTTCCATATAAAATTTTAAAATAAAATTTTAAAAAAATTTATGTGCAAGAAAAAGATAATTAAAAATTCCACACTTGTAAAATTTTGCAAGCAAAAGTCCTAATGGATGAAAATTATATTTCATAAAAATGAATTGGAATTCCAAAAAGCTAAATCCAAGTTATTTTATTGAAATATGTGAAAATATTTACAGTTTTAAACTCTAAGCAATTTACAAATAAAAGTTCATATTTTGGAACTAAGAAAACTCTAAAAATACATTTAAATTTATAAAAATGAACTAATGTCAGCAAATTATTTAAGATATTAATTAATAAAATGAAAACTTGAAATCTAGTAAAAATTTTACGAGAAAAAATTTCGCGGGCATGACGCTTGTGATACTATGAAAATTTTAAATTTAATAAATAACTCTAAAACTTGATACCTCATGGTATGAAATACCAATATGGATTTTTTTGAATATTTTTTTATTTTTTGAGGTGAGTGTTGACATAAATATTGCAAGGGTATCGATAAAAATATACTATAGCCAACTTTTAAAATTTCATGAAAATATCTTAAAAATTCCTAAAAATGAGAACTTTGACCTTGATATTTTTGCAAATTTAAATTTCAAAATTTTAAAATTTCACAAATCATATGCAATTTCTTACTTTGATTCTCATTCTTATCTAATATTTGTTCTTTACAACCCTCGAAATAGCAATTTCTATATCACGTGCACGAATGGTCATTTAGATATGATTAGATAGGTCTTGAAAGTGCCCAGTCCACCTGGCGGAGGTTGACCCCATTAGGATGATTACCTACTTATCAATCTCTAATATTTTAGAATTATTGAAAAAAGGGCCCAGATAAAATTATGTGTCCATAGTGGGCACTCATTCCCTACTAGCATTACATCTCTTTATAATATCCCGAATGATGTGATGTCGCCATAAGACATGTTTGGATTTATGATGAGACCTTGGTTCTTTAGCTTGCGTTATGGCATTATTGTTATCATAGTAAAGTGGTATTGGGTCAACAATGTTTAAAACCACACCAACTTTGGTGATATACTTCTTTATCTAAATTGCCTCCTTCATGGCCTTACAGTGGAAACACATTCAGCTTTAATTGTTGAGTTTGCAGTTATAGCCTATTTAGAACTCTTCCAACTGACTGTAGTTCCATTAAGTGTAAATACAAAACCACTTTATGATTTACTATGATCCTAATTAGATTCGAAGTTTGCATTATTATAACCCTTTACACGAAGCTCAGCCCCTTCATATGCTAGAAAGATATCCTTAGTCCTTCATAAGTATTTTAGGATATTTTTCACAACGATCTAGTGATTCACTAAGATCACTTTTATTTCTACTTCTGATACTGAGAGTGTATGATACATTTGAGTAATGCACCTCATGTACCATAGGTAAGTTTTCTTTCTTAAAGTTTTTCATGCTAAACCTCTTTACCACCTTACCTATGTAAGTGGATCAGGATAAGCCAAGCAATCTTTTTGGTCTATCTTTATAGATCTTTTTTCCTAGTATGTATGCTATTTCTCCAAATGCTTCATGGAGAATTATTTCAAAAGCCAGACCTTACTGGCCTACAGCATGGGTATGTTTTTTCCTACGAGCACTATGTCATTAACCTATAGCATTAAGAAAATAATAGCTTGCCCATTTATCTTTTTATACACACATAGATCATCGGGATCCTTAATGAAACCTAATTCTTTAATTGCTTTGTCAAATTTGATATTCTAACTTTATGAAGCTTTCTCTAGCCCATATACGGACTTTCTCAATTTATATACCTAATTTTAATTTGACTTGGATGTAAAACCATCATATTATGCCGTGTAAATTTCTTTTTGGAAATTTTCATTAAAGAATGCAGCTTTTACATCCATTTGCCATATCTCATAATTGTGATTTATAGCAATAGCAAGCATGATCTGAATGGATTTTACAATGGCAACTAGTGACAAGGTTTCCTCATAATCATTGCTTTTCACTTGATTATATCTTTTTGCCACTAATTAGCCTTATACGTCTAGATGTTGCCATCCATGTCAATTTTTCTCTTAAAGATTTACTTGCACATATGGATTTTATCCTTGAAAGTGGATCAACCAAAGTCTATACTTGGTTGACTTCCATGGTATCCATTTTGGATCTCATGGCTTAAAGCCATTTATCATAATTAATGTCAGACATTGCATCCTTGAAATTGGTAGGTTCAATATCACAAGGCAAGCCTTCTTGGTCCCCGAGAAATTTATACTTCTCTGGAGCTTACCTTATCCTACCAGATTAATGGAGCAGTTGCATCTCTTAAGCTTCAGGTTAAGTATATGACGCTTTAAATATTGGTTTAGGATCTATAAGAATGTTTGTTTATGGTTTTTAAACTTTATGAAGATCAATTTTACTCTTATTAGACCTTTTAAGTAGAAATTTTTTCTCTAAAAAATGTCTAAGTTTTAAGATAAATAGCTTTTGCTCATTGGGATTATAGAAATAGTATCTAGTGCTTTCTTTAGGATACTTCACAAACTTATATTTGATCAATCTTACTCCAAGCTTATCAATCACTGGATGCCCCAAGTAAACAGTGCATCCCTATATCCGTACATAAGATAAATCGAGCTTTTTAACTTTTCATATCTCATATGGTGTCTTATTAATAGATTTGGATAGAACCTTATTTAAAAGATGAGCAGCAGTTTCTAAGGCATATTTTTAAGAGGATATCAAAAGGCATGCTTTAGATATCATGGAATAAACCGTGTCTATTAAAGTTTGGTTTCTCTTCTTAAAAACTCCATTATGTTGTGTAGTTCCAAGTGGAGCCCATTATGACTGAATCCCATTCTTAGTTAGATGATCCAAGAAATCTTGACTTATGCATTCTCTTCCTTAATCAAATTTAAAAGCAAGGATATTCTTACCTATTTGTTTCTTTACTTCAACTCTATGCTCTTGGAACTATTCAAAAGCTTCAAACTTGTACTTCATTAAGTACACATACCCATACCTAGAGTAATCATTGGTAAAGGTAATGAAGTAGGAATACCCATGTCTAGCCAATATATTAATTGGTCCACTTACATTTCAGTGTACAAGGCCCAATAAATCACCAAACCTTTTACTTTTACCACTGAAGGGTGACTTAGTCATCTTACCAAGAAGACAACATTCACATGTTCTCCTAATAAATCACCAAACCTTTTACTTTTACCACTAAAAGGTGACTTAGTCATCTTACCAAGAAGACAACATTCACATGTTCTTTATGATTCATAATAAATGGATCTAGATAGCCTTGTTTATATAACTTGGGTATCCAAGTCTTATTGATATGACCAAGTCTATAATGCCAGATCTAGGTTTTACTTTGTCATTATTCTTTGCTTTTTTCACATCCATATTAAGTAAAGGCATATCTTAATCCAATAAATACAACCCACTCTATAATGAGGTTGATCTATCGATCACATCATTTAGGATGATTGAATAACTATTGCCTTTCATCTTAAACTTGAAATCATCATTCTCAGTGAGGTATGAAATTGAAATGATATTTCTAGACAATCTGGGAAAACAAAGACATTCTTTTAGCTCCATGGCCATGCCTGTAGGCAATGATAAGGTACATGTTTCAATAGTGGTGGCCTCAACTTTTGACCCATTGCCCATTCTTAGAATTACCTCATTAGAGCCCAATTTTCTATTATTCTTTAATAGGCTTGTGTCATTACATAAGTGAGATCTACATCTTAAATCTATTATCTAAGAAATAGTATTAATGTAGAATAGTTCAACTCAATCATGTTAATATGGAAGATAGCAACCTTCATTTTGTTAAGGACTTTTTCTCAATTTTTCACACCAGTCCAAACAATTTGAGCTTATGGCATCAAGTATGGCTTTTAGTTTAGTTAATATAAATACCACTATCAATAACCTACTATAAAACAAGCATTAATTAGTTATTCATGTATTAAACCAGTAATAACAAGGTATTAAATATTTATTAGTCCTCTCGTAAATTTTTTTGAGATAATAGCCCTCATTATTATTTAAAAATTTTTTTGAAGTATTTCTAGTGGGCTGAGATCCCTTTTAACATGCTGCAACCTTAAGCAACTCAACAAATCACACTAAGCCTAGTTGGTAGGTAACATAGCTTACCAATTGCATCTATATGCAACTCCCATATCAGTTATATGGCAACTCTTTGCCTAAATACATCATATACATTTCAACTAACCATCACTTCTAACGTCATATGGTCAAAGGTGACACATCCAAATCATACAACATTATTTAAGTAAGACCCATTACATATAACTCACGCTATTCGAGTGGAAGAGACCTTGAGCGACTTAACAAATCACCTTTGGTAGAACTTTGGTATATTGTTATGACTACTGAAAGGTGTCTTCATCATGCAAAACATGTGACTTAATATTGTATGAGAGATTTTGTTCGTTCATTTTATCTTTCAATTAATGTCTTATCATATTTGCATGCACTACATTTATAATATTGCATAAAATAATCTATTATCATGCATATTATTTGGATGATTATGGACTACTATCTAATGTAATTTCCTAAAGCCATCAAAGGAAATTGCTTGGTCAATTCCTAGGTAATTATATACAAAGTCCTTAAAAGTTTCTTGCAATCCCCCGAGCTTTATGGTGCCTTCACTTGGATCTCCATCTTACAGTTACAAAATCTTTCTTAACTAACCCTAATTTTACACTTATGTAATCTAATTACATTTATAACAAAAAAACATCGAGTTACATTCAAGCAGATTTAGGTGAAGAAAGAATTGCACAATCTTAGAGAAAAATAGAGATAAGGCAGGGTTTGCATACTTGATTTAAAAATATTAAACATCCATAAACAATCAACCATACATCCACAACCATATTAGGCCTAGTCCATAATCATCTCGTACATCAACAACAATTATGAATATATATAAACATGTGTTTTAAATTCAAATTACCAATTTTGATACTAAAATAATTGATCCATATTTAATTTAGTTAAGAAAACAATTTTCTTATATGATTAACATTTATTTTAATCATATTAGAATAAATCCTATTCTAAATAGGTTTAATCATTTAAATTAAATATATTTTTCTATTAATCAAATTAATTGAATTTAAATTCCATGTTTATTGTATTATCCAATTTATATCTTAAACAATTTAAGAAAAATAATATAATTGGATAATTGGGTGTTTAATGACATGTAAGAGGCTTTACTAGATTCAACTTCTTAGGCAAGTGTATTGCAACAACCATGCTAACTTTTAGCATTTTTAAATTTTTATTTAATTTAATCATATTAGATTTTCAATCTAAAGAAAATTAAAATTTAAAAAGTCCTACTCCAAGTAGGATTGTATCGGCGTAACCTTAGAAGAATTCTAGTCCAACTAGGATTCTATCCCATGCATGGCTATCTTAGCCATCCTACTCCAACTCAAACACTATTGTCGTCCTCCAACTAAACCTCTAAAAAAATAGCAAATTTATAGCTACTCCTTGTTGCCATTGATGCTATAGCAAGATCCAAGAAAGAAGACAAGATGCCACAAGCATGAAGCACACCCAGTGTACCCATTTTAGCTCAAAATTGAAATATTTTCAACTCTGATTTTAACCTAATTTTTCCAGCAAGTATTATGAAATTTCCATGACATTTTCAAGGTGGAAAATCTAGGAAAAAATTGCAGCAATGGCTGCCCAGAAAATCAGCCACATAAAAACACTAAAATAGGGCCAGCATAGCTTAGTCAACACGAAATTGTTAACTGATGGCTCCAATATCAATTTAATTAATAACAACATATTTTAACTAATTAAAATTTAATAGTGAAACATGAATTAAGTTGCTGGAAATTTAAAAACAAAAGGAAATGATTTTCTTCAACTTTTAAATTCAAGAATTGATCAAGATAGCATGAAAATAACAAATTCTTTAATTGTTAACAACTAGAGTACATGATTAATCACATTAATGTAAGGAAGCCCTAATACCACTTGTAGGAAGTCTTGGGGCAGCAAATAATTAGATTACAAAAATGTTATGAATAACGCAAGAATATGGTAGCAGAAACAAATAAAAAAAACTAATCTGAGCCTCTCCAAATAGGATTAACTTGTAAGATCTTAATTAATTTTTTGTACTAAGAAACCTAAGGAACTATTCTAGATTGAAACATACCTTAATCGTAAAAAGTCTCTCAGTGGTTCCATGACCCAATTATTATAAATTTTGAGCCCAATTGTTGTAACTAAGACTATCCAAGTGTCCAACTTCTAATAGTTATCCACATAAGTGACTTAAAAACTTTTAACAAGGAAGAGACTTTATTGCCGAGAGCTATGCTACTAGCTTAGATTTCAATAAATCTTCCCTATGCATAAGAAGATGTTGATTTGATAATCAAAGAAACAAAAGGAAACAATGTTTCTCTTTTTGCTGGCCAAAATTAAGCTAAACCCTTAGGGTTTGGGAGAAAAATTGCAAACTAGGTTTTAAGAGTCTTCTTAGCCAATTTCTAAAGCCTATTATCTGTTATGAGTGATGAAAAGCATTGCTTTATTAGCCTAGGGTTTAAAATTTTAATTTTTAAGAAATTATAATTTTGCCTTTGCCCATATGAACTTATTCAAATTGGGCCTAAGTAACGATTACTTGTAATAGACATGTAAACCCATTCTCAATTTAATTTCTAATAATCAACCTCATGTGTATAACCCATTAGGCCTCCATTATATTAGCAATAAATATAAAATAGCCTAATTAAGAATAATTTATATTTATAGATTAAGATTGGCATCTAGCAATGCATCATGGCCACCTAACATGTGGGGAGTGTCAATATAGTTTCGACAAGCCCTTTAGTGTTCAATATCTCAGTGTAATTAATATCCTTTTATTATATATATCCCAGAATTAGCAGGAGCATGGTTCAATGTCTACTATTAACTTATTCAATATTAGTATGCAACCTCTATGTGTTAACTCCATAATCAACATTACCTTGGCCAATGACTTTAAGCTAACACAGGCAAGGTTCATGTAAGATATGTCCCCTCAATCACTTGGGGTTATGTATTCTCTCTTGACCATTCATTTACTGACTATATGATTGATGCCATACCTAAAACCACCCTATCATAAGCACCCATCCATTTTGGACCTGTTTGTGATGGAATCAAAGCATGACACTCATCATATGAGATAACCTGGTGTCACAAGTCAAAGGATCACTTAAACTACAGGCACATGAGAACATTTCTATAGACACTTCAGTGAAATACCAAGTAGAGCTCTTATAACTGGTCATGTTCAATGAACTTGTTATCATAACAAACACCCGCATGATATCTTAAAGTATCTCTATCTTTCAACTTATAAGATCAGTTGCATGAATTAAATGCATTGAGGCTTACATATGCTAGTTTTTGTGCATTGTCAATGCCCTATCCTGATAATACCCTTGCATGACCAATGTGTTTCACGAACTTTATCTACATAAGTTATTTATAACAATTATATAATTACACCTTATGGATAAAAATGCTTTTATAGTATGAAATAAATATAATGTTTGATTACATGAAATCACTAGATGCTAATGCCTTACAAGCCATAACGATTGGCTTATAGCGCTTACACTAACAGATTAATTAGTTTGAAATATGCTTTTTCTAATTAAATTGATATTAGAGTTATTTGTCAACATTTTGGTGTTGACTATTGCAAGGATGGATCTGTTTCATTATTTTAATGGTGTTAAAATTTTTACCAGCTAGTAGTAACTTTCCCCTTTTTTCCCACCTTGAAAGTATAATGAAAAGTTCATAATGCTAGCTGAAAAATTAGGTTACAATTGGAGTTGAAAACATCATAATTTCAAGTCATATAAGGTGCAATATCTCCATATGATTGATGCGGCATGTGTCTTTCTTTGTGTGACCTTGGAATGGCATCAATAGCAAGACGTTGGAGCAAATTTATTGTATTTTTAGAGGTTTAGTAGGAAGAAGACAATAATGTTTGAGTTGAATAAGGATAGCTAAGATAGCCATGCATGGAGCAGACTTCTAGTTGGACTAAGACTTTTTGAGAGGTTGTGCTCCATTAAAACTTTTACTTATTATCAAACACCTAATTATCCAATTATATTAATTTTCTTAAATTGTTTAAGATATGAATTGGATAATATAATAAGCATGGAATTAAAATTCAATCAAATTGTTTAACAAAAAAATATATTAATTTAAATTAATCTTAATTTGATTAGGATTTATTCTAATGCGATTAGAACAAATGTTAATCATATAAGAAAATTGTTTTCTTAATTAAATTTAACATGGATCAATTATTAAGACTTTGAAAAAAATTAAGAACTACTTTCCTAAATGGTTTAAGAAATATTACGTCTTAAATAGTTTGTCATAATTAAGATAAAGTTATCTAAAAGTTAGATAATGTCCTAATTAAGACAAACAACCTAAAAGTTAGGTAATATCCAATTTAATGTCTTAAAATGTTGTTTTTAGAAAAACAAGTTTCCTATATGGTTGGGGAAATATGAGATGCATAATGGTTTGTCCAAATTAAGATAAACTTATCTAAAAGTTAAATAATATCCTAATTAAGATGAACAACCAAAAAGTTAGGTAATGAGCAATCTAAGACATGCTTCCTAAAAGTTGGGAATTTAATTAAAAATGTATTAATTAAAGAACCAAAATCATTAAATAATTTGATAAATCATCACAAATGGTTTGATGAGGTTTATACGAATAAAACAAAATCAACAAGTGATATTGTTTATGGTTATATTAATTCAAGCTTATAATATGATTATGTTAGCATGAGGATGACTATGGACTAGACCTTAGTCTGAGTAGGTTATGCATGGTCGAATTTTTTTGGGCATTTATTTTATAAATAGGATCTGTGAACCTTGCATTCTCTTTTAATTTTGGTTTTTAAATCCTCTTCACACCTAACTCCCCCTAAATGTAACTGAAGGTTTTTTACAAAGATATGAACCTTTACATAGGACTTATAGATTTAGATTTAAGTTAACATTAGAATTTATGTAAATCCAAGATGTAAAGAAAACAACACCAAGAAGAAAAGACCAAGGAGATTGTCATCAAGACTTATGAAGACCTTGTATGATATTCTTTGAAATATGACTAACTAGTTTCTTAATGGCTTAAGGAAACTAGATAGATAAAGACCATAATCATTGTAGTAGATTGCATATGTTAGATTTACTTTTGAATTTACATATATGTGATAATATAATTGATTAAATGCTAAGCATTCTAATCAAGCAAACTAATGAGACCCAAGATAAATTATAAAAATCCCTCGTAAAATATTGAGTCCATGCCTAATCATGATTAGACGCTTTCCATTGTTCATAACACATACCCGAGTTCTTACTACAAGGATTTGTTGAGCTGACTCAAGGTCTCATCTGCTAGAGCTACTTGAGTTATGAATGGTAGGTCTTACTCAACTAATTCCATGTTGTTCGGATGCATACTACTTGACTGCCTAGAGGTGATGGTTAGGTGAAATGCACACGATGTCTTTAGGTAAAGTCTTGCCACCTAACTGATCTTAGAGTTGCATAGAGATGTAATAGGTAAAATAAGTTACCAACCTAAGTACTTCTTATATGGTTTGTTGAGCTGACTGAAGGTCGTGTAGGGATGAAAAAAGTCTTAGCTCATTAAAAAGATTCAAATGTTGAACTTCTCATATTATGAGTGGGGGCTATAATCTTGATAAAATAATGATGACAATCATTACCCATTTAAAGCCTTACTTAATGATTGAAATTGCAAATTAGTAACTATAAAATGTTTTGATTCATAATTGACATAAACATGGCATGACTAATAGACTATCGCTAAGTTAGCATACATTATGCTAATAAGCTTAATGGGCCAAACTCCATTGACTATGCCAACATTGAATGGCATATCCAAGAATAGCCCACTTTGTTAAAGGTAGTCCATCAATTTCATATTGATAATTATGAATAAGTCACATTATGATGATAGCTAGTATGATGCTTGAACTGTGAAAGGAGTAAGAACCCATTTAGGCTCACAAAATCATATAAAACCTTAAAGAATTGTTCTATAAGGATAATCATAATGAGAGGTGTAACATCCCTAAGGAATTATTCTAAGTTGGATGTCAAAAAGTAGCCTATCAGACTCATATGATAGGATATGTTTTAAGACTTAAGCACTTTAAATGGATCATGATCCATACATTGTCCATGAACTTCATTTTGATGAAAGATAAAAGGGATAATAAAGTTATATGCCAACATAGTGGAAAGCTAGATTAGTTGAGTAAATATCACAAGGAAAATTTTGATATGATCAAAAATTAGGAAACTTATAGAATTTTCAATATTAGATATACACTAAGATTAATTCACTTCTCTTGGTATATGATACCTAAAAATTGGTGCTTAAATATGTATGGCATATTGTAAGGCCAAATAAAAGGAGAACTAAAGATGGACCATAGATAAAGGTAACCTTATTGATATTAATGAAAGCTTACCTTCTTGATTAGTGTTTCTGAAGCATAATCTTGATTTATTTGTAAACATAAGATGTTTACATTGGCATTTACGTTCCAATTGAGGATAATTCAATGCCAACCTTAGATTCGGTCCTCATCAAATAAATTATTAATCATAAAATTTGTTCTATGTTATGGTCACGTTATTCTCAAAAATACAACTTGCAATAGTATTAAGAATATTAAATGGCCTATAACTTATAGGATTTAAAATAGTTTTTGAATCCAATTCCCTTTAAATCTACACATGTTGTTTTTAGTATTAGGCATTTATGATTCTTTAAAAGTTATACATCATAACTTGACTTAGTCATAAATTGCCTGGACGTTAAAATGCAATTATTTGGAAAATGTTCCAAACTAGAGAGGATTGCATGTTTGTATGCTAAAGGTCAAGGACAAACTCTTCAGGCTCACAAAAGGAGTTACATTTAGATCATTAGCTTACAAGGTGATAAAAGATTCCTAATAGTTGTTGAAGTAACAATTGAGCCATATGACTAGAATCTAGATCTCATTATGATTCAAATATTTGATGACTTTGATAATGAGATTATCATGAATATGATCGAAACATATTCTCATAATAGTGCAAAGCTTTGACCATGTTAAAACATGATTGCTAATTGAAAAAGTTTAGTATTGGCTGCATTAGCAATTGGCTTAGTGCAAGTAGGAGATATTAGTATATGCCCTAGAGCCAATCAGATTAGATAAGGCATATAATAGGTACTATTGCAAACCAATCACTTATGTTAGTGATTTAAGGTTTTCCTTCATGTTAGTGGCATGGTTGACACTCATGCAAACACTATTGGATAAAGCCCAAGAAACACAATGGCCTTGCAAAGTTAGTAATAAATTATGATGATGAGATCCTTATGCATCAAAGCTTTATTTCTAAAAGATGTCCTTAGTCATCATACTATTAAGACAGGGCATTAACAATGCATAAGACTAGCATATACTAAGACTCCATCCATTCAATCTATGCAACTCTTTGATCTTATAGAAGTTTAAACATAAAGATACTTTAGGATAGATATGGTTGCTTATTTTATGGAAACAAGTTCACTAAACATGGCCCGTATGAGAACTTCATTTGTTATAAGTAACTCAAGTGTCTATGGAATATGTTTTCATGTGCTAGGTGTGTATACTAGTCTTCAGACTTGTGAGGTCGGGTCAACTTATGTGAGAAGTGTCATATTTCCATAATGGATGGATGCTTAGGGTGGGGTACATTAGGTATGACATGAATTATATGGTAGATGAATAGTGATCCAGAAAGGATTCACCACTCTTAGTGATATTAAGGACATCTCTCCTATGTTCTTGGATTTTGTTAACTTGATAAAGTCATTGGCCAATGCATGATAGATTTAGGAGAAATTGTTCCTTCAGATTCATGAGGTTAAACAGAAACTATAGGAATTAATATAAATTGATACATGAGTAGACACTGCACCATGATTATGGTCATTCTGAGATATCTGGTGAAATGACCCAAGGACACTAGGAGGCTAGTTACTGAAACATTTCTTAAAGAGGTCATATTAACTCTTTCTACATATTGGGTGGCCATGATGCCTTGCTATAAGCCAATCTTGGTCTATAAATATAAATATACCTAATTGGTTAATTATGTTTATTATCGATATGATGGAAGAGTAATGGGTCACACACAATAAGATGATCTATTGGATTAAAACAAGGATTTGATTAGGTATGACTTAATTAAATGAATGGTAAAATAATGACTAAATTGAATAAGTTCAATAAAAAATAATTTAAGACATAAATTAGATTTATTAAATCTAATTAGATATGTCTTGATATGGCAATAAAGATAAGAATGTCTTACCAAGAGAATGTCTATTTGTAGATATAGTTTAGGGATATTATCAAATAAAGCCAAATAGTTGAATTTAAAAAATTAAATAATTATTTGATAATTATTTAATTAATTATTTAAGTTGTTTTACTTGGGTTAGAAAATTTAATTATAAATTAAATTATCTACTGTGTAAATTAAAAAGGTTAGGCTAAAAGCCCTAAATATCAAGTTAAGAGAGTTTAGTTGTGAACTACTCCAAGTTAGGCTTGCTAATGGGCTAGGCACATGGAATAACTATCTTTGGCATGCTATTAGATGAAAATATTAGTAAGTTAATACTAAGGCCCAATCTTGGACAAGCTAATTAAAATAGTTTTAATTAGGCTCTAAGACAACACCAAAAGTGGCACCAACCTTGAGGATGGGTGAGAGTGGCCCCTTAGTCAACCCTAACTTAGTCTAGGATGTATTTGAATACATTGTTAAGCCTTTTTGGTTGATTAAAAGCATTAGGAAAACATTAGGCACCAACTCTAGGCTTCCCTGTGGGGTTTGGTGCAATACTTATGCTTTTCTAAGCTTTCTTTATGTTTTTATGATTTTTCTAAGTGCTCTTGAATCATTCTTGACACAATGAAAATTAAAAAATTGTTTTCTAGAATTGAGAGATTAGTTTTTCACAAAAGTTATGAAATTAGCCAAATCCCAAAATCTATGCTTCTCTAAGCCCTCTTTATTTCAATTGGTATTCTAAGTGATCTCAAAGAGTTTTTGATTACTATAAAGATAGAAAATCTATCTTGGTGGAATCAACCAGAATCAAGAATTATGACTTTTGGATCTGTTTACTAGCATCTACAAAATTAGTTACTTCTCAAAAGAGTTGTTTCTTCTTGTCTTTGACATAATAGGTGAGTAAATCATTCTTGAATCACATCAGATCTATACTTATTGGCAAGATATCTTTTGGTTGACACTTAAGAACTCTTCTGGTTGGCATCGGTGAATCATTAGACCTCATAAAGGTTCTAAGAGACACCTATGTGGTTCATTGTTAGAGGTAGAACACTTGGACTGATTTTGTTCTCAAGAAAAAATGATAGTAGTCAACTTATGGTGCATTCAAGTAGGGATCGACATGCTTAAGGTTACTATTCTCTAAGCAAGAATTATTTCTATTAAATCTATGGTTTAAAATAGAACCCAATCTCATAGGCATTTTTTCATAAGATTATGAGAAAATTCGAGTGTTTTTATGTTTAATTCTAATTAAATTTTTATGCCTATTTTGATACTTAGGATTTCCTTTAAATAAAGAGTTGCATCAAAGAGTTAGACTTCACTAGCATTAGTATATGAAAAAGATGTAGGGTGCTTTCAACTAGGTGATGGACATGCTTTTAAGGAAGAATAAATGCTTTTAAAGCCATAATGGTGGCCATGTAGAAGGACATGGAGAAGCTCAAGTGGTAGCTCTCATTATGCAAAGTGGCTAACATTTATGGTAACATGCTAACTGTATCACCCTAAGCACGGGTTAAAGGGTCCCAGAGCCAAAATAGTTTGAAGAAACTAGACCTATAGAGGATATGGACAATTGCTTTTACGGTTGGAGCAATTTTTCCATTTAGTGGGTACTGAAGCTGGTGCCACTAAGGTAAATGCTATCTCCGTGTATTTTACTAATTATTTTTTCATGGTTGTATAGTGATGAAAAGTGGTGAGAAACTGCTATTCAGGCTTGGAGGAGTTTTAAAAGGAGTTTGGTAGCAATTTTGCTTTGAATATGTGAGGACAAGGATTAAAAAATGGACCGAACTGATTAGTTTAATTAGTTAAACCAAAAACTGGTTGAATGCCTGATCTAAATACATTTACTAAATCAAAATTTTGATGAACTGCTTAAGAATTAAAAAAATTAGAAACTGGCAACCGATTAAACTAGAAAATTGCCAAAATTAAGAATTCAACTTGTTTATGGGCTATTCTTAACCAAATTTGAAATAAATTTTTAAATCCCATTAACATTATTTTGAAAATAATCTAAACTTAGCCCAAATTCATTAAATATATGTATATGTCAAAAGTTATGGCACTTTTTACCTTTAACTTTCTTTTCAATTTTTTTCCCTCCATTCCAAATTTGAGAGCTATTGCTAAACACCAGTAACCCATGTCTTTTGCTTTATCTCAAATGCTTTCTTCTTTGTGCTCATTTTAAAAATTCAAAGTTTTTAAGACTTCGGTTTCAACTTCAAAAGGCAATTCATCCCTTATATTTCACTCTTTAACTTTTGATGTTTTTATTTTTGAATATTCAAATTCTTATTTTTTTGGCTTTCTCTATTTAAATGCATTGATTCCATAAGAATTAATTAAAATTTTTCTTCATATTTTGCATCTCTAAATCAAAAACTTATTTACAAATCTTCAAGCATCTTATTATTTTTTATTTTTGAATTTTAAATATCATCAAACTGATTGTTGAACCAGTTGGAACCACTAAACCAATGATCAGAGGTCATGCCAATTCGACCACTAGTCTAGTTTCAAAAACTCTAGCTGAAGATGTGTCATGGCAAAATTGTGACTACTTATGCATCAAAGTATAGCTCAGGAATATTACCAGAAATCAATGAACTCATGCTCCAAATTTTAGATCTAAGTGAGAAGTAGGCATACTTCTCTTTCATGGATTGACTCAAAACCTAGGTGAAGCCATGTCCATGATGTTGGACAAGTTCAAGTCTTCCAAGCCTAAGGGCAATGGGAAGTGTGTAGTAGACTAGGATCAACTATTTAGGAATGGTATTGGAAAACCACTTACATGAAGGCAGAAGACCAAAAAAGTAATAGGACAAGGAGAAAGGCATAGAGCTAATGCAGTATTTCATATGTAAAGGTATGTGCAAGATGCAACGCTATTAGAATGAACCATATTGCTTGCCAATAAAAAGGAGATGATGGGTCTAGGAATAAAACTCTGAATCTTGGTTCCCTTATAGCTAATTTGTGAAGGCTATAAATTGTCAAAAGAAAAAAAGATTGATGTTCATGGACATCAAGATTACTAAAAGATAGATGAGGGCTTTAGTTGACAAATAAGTATCTAACTTGTTCACGTTTGAGAAGGTTGCTAAGAAGGTTGGTCTCAAGTTAACGAAACAGTTATCATAACATGCTGAATGTGAATCCAACGCATTAAACTTGGATAAATTTCTATTCCTTATATTGGGATAGGATTTAGCAACTCAGATTAATCGTTCATCCAATTTCTCCCTAAATGGCCATTATAAAATGGTCGATAATCATAAAGTCACCACCAATCATGTTAGACTAGGTGTGATTGTTAACCTACTAAAGTTCATCTTGTAAGGGTTACAAAACCCTAAAAAACAAACAATTAAATCCACTTAAAAATCGAAGTTTGCATTAATGTGTTTAGGAGTTGATTACACATTAGGAGAATCTGGTTCTTCTTATTACGTGTTATCCTTAATCTTCATTAAATTTGATTTTAATCTTTCAAAATTTAAGTATAATTCCCATCTTTTGAAAATATCTTAAGTTAATGTTATTATTCCAACTGCAAATAAATCATATTTTAATTAGTTTTAAAAATCAAATATTTTCTGTACCCTCCAAGAAAAACTTGGAGGATTATGAAAGTTTTATTTCTCAAGAAAACTTAAAAATTTTGAATTACTTATTTAAAGGGTATTCCTTTATTTAGAACAATTGAGGGAACACCTTCCATATGATGAAAGACATCGATGAACTATTTTAACTTAGG
Organism: Adansonia rubrostipa; assembly: GCA_038381775.1. Lineage (NCBI taxonomy): Eukaryota > Viridiplantae > Streptophyta > Magnoliopsida > Malvales > Malvaceae > Adansonia > Adansonia rubrostipa. The sequence continues at coordinate 31,338 of JBBYHM010130783.1, read as the reverse complement.
AATATTACCTCAGATTTTATTAAAAAATATGGATATCATAATTAATAAAAATAGACACTTGGTTTTTAACATACCATTATCTAAGTAACTTTAATAGACAACCATCAACATGTAAATACCAACAAAAACATATAAACTCAGTTTTAACATACCATTACCTAAACGAGCCTAATAGGCATGTATCGATGTGATAATACCCATATGACTCTAAAGACTCTGCTTTAATATGCCATTATCTAAATGACTCTAATGGCAACATATCGACATGAAAATACCTACATGACCCTAAAAACTTGGTTTTAAGGTATCATTACCTAAGTAACCCTATGGACGTGTATCAACATAAAAATACCAACATGACCCTAGAGACTTGGTTTTAATGTGAAATTTTCTAAAATGACCTTATGCACATGTCTCAATGTGAAAATTCCAACATACTCCCATGGACTCAAATTTATACATGAAAATACCAACATGACCTTAGAGACTTGACTTTAACGTGAAATTTTCTAAAATAGCCTTAATGCATATGTCTTAATATGAAAATATCCATATATTACTAAGGCGATGAAAGTTGCTAAAATTACCTTAGGTTATTAAAATAACATATATAGCCTTAAAATGCATGAAAATTTCCAAAATGACCTTAGATTATATAAAATAACTTATAAGGCTCAAAAACGCATGGAAATCGCTAAAAAACCCTAGATTACGTAAAATAACCTATATTACCTTAAAATGCTTAGAAATTACTAAGTGACCCTAAATTATGTAAAATAACCAATATTACCGTGAAATGCCTAGAAATTTTTAAAATGGCCCTAGATTTTGTAAAATAACCTAAATCGTCCCAAAATGCATAGAAATTGTTAAAGTGATCTAGATGTGCACATGAAACTTGGAAAGATTTCCAAATTGTCCCTATAAGTTTGAACTATGCATGAAAGTCATAGTACGAATGAAAACATTTTTAAAAAATTACAAAGAGGTGCCACTAGATTTTAGCAACTCTTAAATTATACTTAAATTTTTTTCTTTTAAAAACAACTAATAATAGTATCATATATACATGTTTATTATCACTACCATAATTTTGTCATGAAAATGGCATGTGACATGAGAGTAATGAACATGTTACATAAAAATGGCATGAAATGGATGTAACATCCATAATATGATAAATGAACAACACAGAGGGACAAAAAAGATTAGAACAAAGAAAATCTCATAATAAAAATAACTAGAAATCAAATAAACTTAGTTTGCACTGTATGACAGCAAGTTTTTTTGATTAAAAGTTTATTTTTATAGAAATCTAAATGAAAACTATCAAAAAACAAAGAACACTTTGAGATCATAGCTTAAAATTTTGGCCATAAACTTGATTTTTACACCTTTGGCATAAATCATCACCTAAGCCATTGCTTAGGATCATCAAGCTCACATGAGATAAAGAGAATACATAAAATAAACCTAGAACTAAATAGAAAACTACCTTGAGATCACTTTGAATAAGCTCATTTTTATTTTTTACTTTTTTTCTTCCTTTATTCTTTCTTTTTTTGCTCTCTTTTTCTTTGTTATGTGCTCAACTAAAATGGAACTCTCTTTAGTTTTAACATCTACGAGGGTTTAAAACCCTTCTTGGTTGATCAACCTCTTTCATCAAGCATTTTGTCATCGTTCCAAATTCCTCATACAAGGTTTCTTGCAAGTAAACTCTCTAAAACCCCTAGGTACTCTAATTAATGGCTATCGTCTCCTAAATGGGGTATAGAGTGAGGTTGATTTGGTAAAGAAAACCCTTACGCATGGCTAAAGATAACAACCTCCTGAAATGGCCATATCTCTAACCTATGCAAGAAAACTCTTTTAACATTAACTAAAAATACCTTTTCATAACATTTAAAGTAGACTAAGTTTTATTAGTTAGAAAAACTAATCAAGTGTTTTGCATGATTAGTGAACCTAAATCATTTGGAATAAGTAAGAATGCAAAATACTTGCAAAGCATAGGTGCTCGACCCCTTGAAGCTTATTTTTGGCCATGAAATATTGATACATATGGTGACGTATCCATACTTCATGCTAGAGTATTGATGTTTTGCTTAAAATCTAGAGATACTTTAGCTTTTCAAAAGCTGAAAAGTGGCAAATGCATGCTATATCGATACATGCAGGTCATATATTGTTACATCACCTTTAACTCTTAAAAATTTGACTTTTGGAAGCCAAAGTATCAATACATATAGGTCATGTATCAATAAGTCCACATACTTTGCATGAAAATGTCCTATTTTGGCTTCCTAACCAATTTCCTTTGTTATATTCTATCTCCTGGCATCCCGAGCTTTTGATTATACCTTTGAGCATCAAAATTTAGTTGAAAATAAGAGAGATGCATTTTTATCATAAGTTTCAAGTCAAGCATTTTTGGCTTAAAAGGACTTAAATAAAATCAAGTTTTATAACAACAGAATTGATCAAGGTAGTTAACTAAAAAAATGTCCTTACCATAGGTATGGCAGAAGGAGTTAAGCTATAACTTTAATGCTAAAAAAATGCACCTTAACATGGGCTTTGAGTAAGGCATGTAGGTTAAATGAGTAAAGTTATTATGACACAAGTGAGTATTAGGAATTTATTTTAGTATCGTTTTATTGTGTGCTGCATAGACCTTAGTGGTGGCATGGGTGAACGCACCTAAGTACTGTTAAAAGCTATTGCAAGCTTAAATTAAAAGAGACTAATTGGCACTGAGGCCATTCTAAGTAATGAGTCCTTCATTGTAGGGACATAAGAGTTTAAGCTAGAGATCCAAGTGCTGGTTAAAAAACCACATGCAAATGAGTTTAAGATGTCTAATAAGCCAAATAAGATTTAAGTAGGTCAAAAGTTAAAGTGCCATGATTAGGTTTTCAAGGAATCTAAATCTTGGTAAAGTCCAGCCTCACATAAATATATAATTTCAAATTTTCATAAAATTACATAAATAAATAGTAGAAGTAGTAAACATAAAAATAGTTGACATTCCCTATAGATATTTAGGAGGAACTTACATGTAGCAATTCGAATCAGATTTTAACAAAATTAAATCAATCATCTAATAAGGAGTTACCTCACTCTTAGATGTCATAATTTAGAGTTAAATCCAATCCAAAAAATCTCTGTAAAGTAGCGGCTAGACTTCTTGACAGGTTCTCCATGGTCAGGAGCAACAAGCGCATCTGTCCTCTATTAGTAGTCCATACAAATAATAATAGGAGACTTTGCATGCTTCAATGATTATTTGGTGTTAGTCAGAAGGCTTATGGAGCCTTAAACAAAAGGTAATCTAAATAGACTTTTCCTTTACACAATCCAAGAACATTTCCAGGATAAAGTTTGCATCACAGTAGAAGGAAAAATAGTTTTATATGGAAGCCAAAAGCTGATGGCTAGGTGGTTTTTGCTTTTTTTATGGTGGTGGCACTAGATAGAAAGTTCTAGAGAACAATTTTCTTAATCTACTAATCACATTTCTTAAGTCACTACATAATGTCTAGGTTTACTCTTATTTTTACTATGTTTAGTTGATTTTAGTCTCTCCAAAAAGTAAAGTTTGGATTACGATTAAAGTCATACCTAAGATAGAACTCTTTCACTTTTCACCTAAGTAAAAGTAATTTGATCATTTATCCCTTTTACAATTTACTATAATTAAACCTAACACATTTCATAGGCAAGGGGATTTCAACCTTAGCATAATGAATACAGTTCAAAGTCCATCAAAGTGCACCATAAATAGTTTGTAAAAATAGCTTTTTTTAAGTTTTAATTCAACATTTAAGCTCTAAATTTATCTAAATAAATAAATTTAATTTATCTTACATAATTATCAAATAATTACAAAGATAAATTAGTAGAAACTAAACATGCATCCCTTTATGAATTTTATCAAAAAAATTCATATTTAGCTAAAGCAATTTTAATGAATAATGATAATTTTGTTTTATACTAATTCTCTAAATAATTAATATTTCAAAAAATTATCCAAGGGATAATCACCCAAGTCTTTATCTGTCTAAACATGGTATGTCTTAATTTGGACATCATCTAGATAAGACAACCTTATCCATAATGTCTTAAGAAGACAACAAAAATTTAGATTTCATAAATCTAATTTTAAGTCTTAAATTAAATTTTAATTGAACCATTTCAATTAAGTCCTTTATTTGATTACCTTTTATTTCATTAAGTTGAACTTAATTAAATCTCAAATTTATTCCAACACTAGCATCTTGTTGTGTGTGACCTATTAAGTTCCCAACATGTTGGCAATAAACATAATTAATCTTATTAATTATACTCATAGATCAAAAGCAGGATATAGCAACCTATCATGACCACCCGAATGTTGAAGAGTGGATGTGACCTTGTTGAAACCTTTTATTAACCAACCTAGCAGTGTAATACAATCCTTTCACCATATATCCCAGAATAAGTATGAGCATGGTATGGTGTCTACTCATTCTTCAATCCATCTTAGATCTCTCAACTCATGGTACGTGGTCATGAACTTAGAATAAATAATTCCTTATAATTCACTATGCCTTGGCTAGGGACTCTAATCCTATTAACCATAATAAAGATTACTAGGGATACGACTTTAATATCACTAGTAGAGGTGAATCCTCTTTAGATCACTCATTCATCTACCATATGCTTCATGCCATGCCTAAAACCCCCTAGCCATAATCATTCATCTATTACAACATGTTTGTGATAGAATCAGAACATGACATTCCTAATAGAATATGGCATGGTATCACAAGTCTGAAGACTATTTCCATGACTGACACATGAGAACACATTCTATAGATTCTTCAGTAACTAATACCAAATGAAGTTCTCATATGGGCCATGCCTAGTGTACTTTTTTTCTACAAAACAAGCACCCATAGTTATCCTTAAGTATCTTTATAATTTAATTAATGAAATCAAAAGGTTGCATGCATCAAATGCATAGAGCATATGAGAACACATTCTATAGACTCTTCAGTGACTAATACTAAATGATATTCTCATAAGGGCCATGTCTAGTGAACTTTGTTCCATAAAACAAGCACCCATAGTTATCCTTAAGTGTCCTTATACTTAATTAATAAGACCAAAAGGTTGTATGCATGAAATGCATGCAGCACATGAGACTATTTACATGACTGACACATGAGAACACATTCTATAAACTCTTTAATGACTAATACCAAATGAAGTTCTCATATGGGCCATGTCTAGTTAACTCTTTTCCATAAAATAAGCACCCATAGTTATCCCTAAGTATCTTTATACTTTAATTAATGAGATTAAAATGTTGCATGCATTAAATGCATGAAGCCTTAGCATATGCTGGTCTTTATGCATTGTCAATGCCTTATCTTAACAATACGATGTCCATGAGTGTTTTTTAAAACACGACTTTGATGAGCAAAAATCTTATGGTCATAACTCATTACATCTTTGTAAGGCCATTATGTTTCGTAGGCTTCATCTAATTAACGATTTCATGATAGTCATTCAAGCCATTAACATGAAGGAAAACCTTGAGTTACTTTAGCTAATACCTAGTATGTAATTAATTGATTATATATCTACCTTGTCCCAATCTAATTGGTTTAAGGGCATACACTAACATATCCCATTTGCTCTTGAAACAATCATATTGCTCTTAATGTCTTCAATTGAAAAATATATCCATTCATATGCAATAATATTTATTATGGAGTCATTAAACTATTTGGACCACAGAAAGGCCTTGATTCTATTTGCATGACTTGGTTGTCTTACAACTATGGGAATCAATTGATTAACACTATAGCTAATGATTCAAATCTAATCATTTTTGCAAGCCTAAAACAAAATGATTTGTTTGATAGCCCATGGATATAAATATACAATTTCTAGTTTGGAATCTTTCCAACATTACATTCAAGTATTAATCGACTTATTATAATTCAATCATGATTGTTAAGTTTTACTAACTCATGTTCACTCCCATTAAATCTTACATCGTAAGATTCTTGTAGGGAATTCAAAATCTCATTTCAAATTTTAATTTAAGTTAGTTTGGCCCTTTGACATATGTTGTGGTATAAACCATACACTAATGGAGTTTGTAGAATAATTCTACCATGATTTGTTAAACTAATGAAATTAAAAGTAGCATAGCATTATATGCTAGTAATAATAGATATATGTTCTAAATATTATCCTAAAATAACCTCATAATTGATCCTTAATAGCCGAAATAAAATATAAAATCTAATGTTTCCATAAATAATAAATCATAAATGAAAGTTTTTAATACCTCTTATAATTGGGGTGGTCGGCTTGATCATCATCAACTAAGTTACCCCCACATCTTCGATCCATCATCACTTATCTTTCTCCTTCTTGTTGTCTTTGGTGCCTATAATATGTCATACATTTTTAGTACCAATAACCCGGTATCATATACCAAAAGAAAGTAAATGATTTTAAGGTTTATGCCTGAAGTGGAAAACCTTTTCACTTTTATCCCTTGATTGTCTTCAAGTACTATTTATAGTTTCTCCTCCATTAACTAGGGTTTTTTTAGTGATTGTAAGGCCTTTTATCCTTTCCCTTTTTTACCTTGACCTTACTAATCGACTTCAAACTATTTACGCTAGGAGGTACATATAATTTTTATTTATTCTTTTTTTAATTGTTTTAGAGGAAGATGCAATCAGGTGGACAGCATTTTCATTGGTGATGAACTTTTCTATCATGGTCAATATGTTTAATAAACTCTGAAGGGTCATCTAAAGATGGTTCATGTTGAAATTCAAAATAAACTAGGCAAAGCTTAGAGGTAAAGACGAAATAATTAGATTAATGGATAACTTATAGTCTATTACCCAATTCACCTATTCAAGACGTGTTTCCCATTTTATTATTTTTAGCACATGAGTCCTCACTATGGTACTATCTTGCATCTTAGTTTAGAAAATTCCTTTAAGATGTTAAACCTTATAGTACGTCTTTCTTTGTTAAACAATTCTCTAAGGTTTAGGATTATGTCTTGAGCTTCTATAGTCTTATGTTGCTTTTGGAGGTCAAATGATATGCTGGCCAACATCACACATATGGCCTACATGAAATCTTTTTTAAAATTCCTATAGGTGGCCTAGACTTTCTTAAAAACCTCAATATGAAGCTTATAGGGTATAGGTCTTCAAGAACATATGCCTTGTTTTCTTATTTCATAACTAATTTGACATTGTGCAACTAGTAAAAAAATTTGTCCCATTTAACTTCTTAGCATCACATATACTACCACTGACAAGTTTGTAGTCATTTTCACTTGTTTATATCCTATATGAATAGAATTATATTTGGTTTCAGTTATAGTAATGGATAATCATTAAGTCAGGTTTTAATAGTACAATGATTATTCTCATTATTTTGTCATAATTATAGCCTTTAACTATAATACAAAAAGTTCAACGTTTGAGTCTTCTTAATGAGCTAGGACCCCTTTCATCCCTACATAATCTTAAATGACTCAACAAACATGTAGAAATTACTTAAATAGGGAACTTAGCTTTGCAATTGCATCTGTATCCAACTTCTAAATCAATTAGTTGGCTACTCTTGCCTAAATACATCATATGCGTTTTGCCTAAGCATTGCCTCCAAAGCCATGGGGTTAAATTATACGCATCCAAACAACACAGCCTTCGTTGAGCAAGACTTATTTTTCATAACTCAAGCAGTTTGGGCAGTAGGGACTTTGAATGACTCAATAAATCACCTACGACCAAAACTCAGGTATTTTGTTATAAACAATAGAAAGTAACTAATCATGCTTAGGCATAGACCAATACGTTGTGAGGGATTTTAACTATTTATTATTTAGGCGTCATTGATTTACATTTGATTGCATGATATCGACATTTATTTGATTGTACATATATATTGCATATATAAATAAGAAAAATCTAATACATGCAATCTACTAAGATGATTATGGACTTTATTCTAAACTAGTTTTCTTGAGCCATTAGGAAATTAGGTGGTTAATTTACTAGGAATACCATACATACACTTCATAAGTCTTGATGGTGATCTTCCTGGTCTCATTTTGGTGCCATCTTCTTTACATCTCAGAATTTACAAAATTATTAATTCTACCCTAATCCTAAACTTCGAACCATGTAATTGTTGTAGACACTTAAATTTTTTCAGGCATTCACTCAAGCATCTTAAGACATAAACAAACTTAAATGATAAGTATGGATCGATCCACCATTTCCTAGCTAAGGTGAGGTGTTTAGAGAGCGAAAGTGTGTAAAATTCATATTTTTGCATGGCTATATCGATACATGGCCTTATGTATCAACGTAAGGCCTTAATGTCATTAAAATTAAAAATTGCACTAGCTGTATTGATACAAATGGAAATATATCAATACACTTGCCCAATGTACTGATACATTTGCCAATTGTATTGAAATAGGGTTATGTCATAGCTAAAATTCATTTTTTGACAAAATGTATCGATACATAAGTGATTGTATCAATACATTCTAGAAACGTATCAGTATAGCATTCATTGTATCGATACATCCTGTGCATTTTGCTTGGTTCATATCCTTTTTTCACCATTTAGAACATTACATTAAACCATGAATTTAGCCTTGTTTTGGCTCCAAAAATCATTTAATTTTGGATGTAAGCTCACAAAAATCATGTAGACTTTATTTTGGCCCTTAGGGAGAAGGGTCCATTAAGCTCAAGATAAGGACATTTCATGATATAACTTGATTTAATGAGGGGTAAGCTAGACATTGCTTATTTGCTTAGCCCATGCATGACATTTTTTTGGCTACAAGAATAATCCAGCAACCAATGAAATCTTAAAAGCTAAACTCTTAGTAAAATGACTTATTAAATTATTCATGTCATATATCCCAAATACCCTATTTTCTTAGGTTTATTGATGGCTGAAATCACATGCTATATATTCAACCTATAAGCTCAGCTAAAGGGGAAAATTCACATTTTTCACATACTCTCCTTAGCCTAATATATAGTATTCCTGTAGCTTTCTCTTATAGCCCCTAAAGTTTTTCCTAAAACCCTTTTTTTCCTTCATCTCTCTACTCTAATACTTCTTCCATTGATACTCTAAACTTAAAGCTCCTTCTCTTTATACTTCCTTCTTTGTAATTTGTAGTGAGAAAATGAGAGAAAATAAGCTAAAATATTGTAAGTTCGGAAGGTTTTTTTTTTTGCTTAACAACAAAGGCAAAAATGGAAGCTTATTGGTATATCTTCTTATCTCTTCCTCATTTAGTTCCTTCTATCTTCATCACATCACCTTAGTAAACCATTTTTATGAGAGGTATGACCTTACCTTTAGGATGCTTATGCATTATTATGTCCCTGGTTATGGTAGTATTAGGACCTTTAATGATTTATTGATGCTTTGATGCTTGTTTGTTGATAAAAATGACATTTTCCTTGCTCCCATTCTAAACATCCTCTATTTCATTTTTCATGTGATATTTGGTCCATGTTTCATGATAAATCCATGGTAATATGTTCATCCTAGCATGTTTTGATCATGACCATGCATTTGCATGCATTTTTACCATGTTTTCTTTGTTGAAATGATGAGATATATTGCTATTTTAGTGATTAATTGATAAAAGATGTTTGTGCCATTATTTAAGTTCATTACATGCTTGTTTAAATGTCTCTTTGATGCTTTGTGTTGCTTGCCAAAAAAAACTATGCTTGAAACCCCCCAAGTTAAGCCTGTATTACTTTCAATAAATAGAGATTAATATGGATTTAATGTTTTCTATCAATTGGTCTTGCAATCTTGTGAATAAATCAAGTTCTTCATGTTTGGATTCAAGATCAAATGAGGCCAATTTTGAAAAGCAAAATGTGCCTTTTAATTTGCTCAAGTTGTTTGTGCCTTAATCTTGTGTCTAATGTCTTTTGCTTGTGAAATGAGCTTATGAAGCTACTATCACTAACCCTCTTATGTCAAGGAAATTCAAATGTTTGTAACCGAGTTTAGCTATAGGAAACCCAAAAATTAAAAATCTCTCATTTTAGTACTAGTAACATTATGCCCTTGGCTTGAAAATCATTTTTAAACCCTAAATGATTTTCATATATTTCCTACATTTTCTCTTTAAAGGTCTTAAAATTCCTTTCCAATAGTATCTTGTTTGCCCTTGGATTATTTTGGATGAAGAGTTACGATTTTTTGAACCTTCACTGTCTGGAACCCTTGAAATCAATGATTAACTTTCTATTCAAGTCATTACAACCTTAGACAAATTTTCCAAAATTTTTGAATATTTTTCCTAAAAACTACATGAAATTTTTTTGAGAAAGGTATTATTTGTGATTTAATGATTCTAAATGCGTTTGAATTGATTTTTCAAAGTTTGTCATGCCCTTTCCCTATATATGTTGCCAGTATTGAATTAAATCTAACTTAAAACAATTATTCCTCCTTCAGAAGTGATTTTTTGGTATTTTTGCAATATTTTTATATTAATCCTCATCGATACCTTTCCAAAGGTATCTCATCTGACTCCTTGAACTTTCCAACAATACCTTACTGAGATAGCATAATGCTATCCCCTATTTTCAGCATTCATGAAATAATTGATTTCTCTTACACCCTTTCTCCAAGGCATTCGTATGCCTCCAGATGAATCTAATTAACACCATCTAGTCTATAAAAAAAATGTCCATGCCTTAGGCTTGGATCGAGGCATGAACAATTTTTAAATTTTATCATCCTCATTTTTATCAATCCCTACTTCCTAAATAAAAAAACATTAATTTTGTGAAAAGCCATAAAAAATGTCATCTTATTAAGAAATTATAAAATCTTTATCAATTTAAGTTTTTAAATCTCATCTTCTCAAAAAGTCATCAAAAATCAAAATTTTTCTTTCCTAAATTTTTTTCAAAATTTTCAAAATCTAAACCCAACTTTCATGTCTCAATTGACCAATGGATCCAAACATGCCTAAAAAATTGTTAATTTGATTGTTTCTAAATAATCTATAATAATTATGAGATACATCCTGATTGGCTTTTCTCTTTTCTTTTTATTTTGTGTGATTTATTTTACGTAATATTATTTTTTCTCTTATGCCTTGCTAACATGTTTTTTTTTATGATGCTCCTCTTGTATTCATATTTCAAAATCATTTTTTTAAATTACAAAAGGTCATGTTTCATGTCGATATCCCCTCAGTGTTTGACATGGAATATTTGATATTTAAAATTAAAATAGGATATCATTTATGTCAAAATCTCTATGTTTCCCACCTTTATGGGTTGCATATGGAATTAAAATCTTCATCAAAACTTGAATTTTTTATTTTATACAAATTCATGTGTAAAGGGGGATTATATAAAAATAATTACAAGTCAAAATCGAGGAAATCAAAATCAATATAAGACATGGCTAGATGGTACTTGTTGACACCCCATTTTCTTCAGGCCTATTTCTGGCATCTTAGGACTTAATTGAAAAGTAATAAAATTAAAGAAAAAACAACAAAAATAGGGATGACTATCAGGTGCCATGTCGCCTAGGGATCGCATTGAAGAGAAAGGTAAAAAAAAAAAGACATTAAAGGTCACTATTCAAGTGTCACTGAGGTTATACAAACAAGCATAGGTTAGTTATCCATCATTCCAAGCTAAAGTTAGGTGTTTGAAGGGCTGAAGGTATGAAAAATTCACATTTTTGCATAAATGTCTCGATACGTAGCCTAAATGTATCTATACAGGACATCCAAGTCATCAAAATTCAAAATTTCATAGGTTGAATCGATACATTTGCTTCATTTATCAAAATATTGGCCAAATGTAGAGATACAAGGCTTCGTAGTAGTTAAAATTTTATTTTTGGACAAAATATATCAATAAATTCAAGGAATGTATAATAAAATCTTCATTGTATCGATATATTTTGGGTTTTTTGCCCATATGTATAGATACAATTTACGTTGTATATTGTATCTATACAGTAAGGCATTTTTGCCTAGTTCATGCCATTTTTTAGCCCTTGCTCCATTGCTTTGAAAATTTAATTTAAACATGTTTTTGACACAAAAAATCATCAAAATTCATACCAATCCTCAACATTGGACATATGATTGGGTTTAATTAAATTTTTAAGGCCCTAATACCCTAGCAAGGGACATATGCATAATAATTCAAATTGTTAGAGTGCAACCTTAGACTTTTTCATTGCTCAGCTACCAAAAAGTGGCTTTGATTCACTATTTTTGCTGAGCCATCGAATGCATTTAGTGGGCAACTGAGCATAGTATCTTGTCCACAAATGAGATAATGCATTGAAACCCTAAAGTGCCCTTACTTTTTGCATGTTATCCTTATTATTCACATAGTTGTACAAGGCCAACATTCTCAGTTAAACAGACAAACACTGATTCTAAGACATTCATTCTAACACAATAAAACACTCTCCAAAAAACATTTCTTAGCCATCCTTCTCTTGAAAACCCTTTCATTCCTTTAGCTCCTCAAAGCCACCACTGAAAAGCCCCTCATAATGCTCTATTTCACTCTATTTTCTTCTCAAACTTCCTCTCCATTGCTAGCACATGCCTTAAGCTTATTTTAGCAACCCTTTTCTTGCTAATCAACAGCAAAGAGAAGAGTAAAAGTGAGCTCAAAGTTCACAAGTTTTTTGCTCAAGGGCTAGAGTAAGGTTTAAGGCTACCTGGCATAACTTTCATCTCTTTTTACCTTATTTCCTTCTTTTATCATCATTTTCATCATTTTAGAGAGCCATATGCATTTGACCATGACCTTGTTCTTAGGATGCTAATGCATTTTATGGCCTTGTTTGTGGTAGACCTAAAACTTTTGGTGCTATATTGACCTTCTTGCCATGCTTCGCTATATTTGCATGCTTGATAATTTTCAAAAAGATGTTTTAACATTGTTATGAAATTTCCAGCAAACTCTTTTTTGTTTAAACATGTTCATATCATCTTACACGACATGGCTCTTGACGTTATTCGCTTCCATGCATCTTGTTAGTCATTTCTTTTATTTTTGTTATGATTTACATGCCAAAATACCATCTTTTTTTTGTCTAAAAATGCTAATTATGTTCACTGTCATGAATGTCATATTTGGTTCATAAAATATTTGTATACTTTAAGCTAGCATTTTCATGCATCTTATCAGTCATTTTCTTTCATTTTTGTCATCATTTACATGTCAAGATACCTTTTTTTTTATCTAAGTATGCTATTTAAGTTCCTTGTCATGAATACTATATTTAGTTCATAATATATTTGTCAAGATATTTGTTTGATGATTGTCAAAAACATTTTTTTTCAAATACCCTTAAGTTAAGCTTATGCTAACCTCAATAAATAAGGATTAGCATGGACTTAAGGTTTTTCTTCGTTGGTTTCTAATCTTGGAAAAAAAAATCAAGTTTTACATTTGGGTTCAAGGGTTTTTAAGGCCAATTAGTCTGTTTTCAAAAACAAATGTTTTTTATTATTCCAAGTTGTTAGTGCCTTGTTCTTTCGCCTAGAGTCTTTGTGCTTATGACATGGTCAATAGGCTATTTCATAGTCCTAAAGAACTCCAGGATTGTTTAAATGAGCTCATGAAGCCTATAAAACTCATTCCATTTTCCATAGATGTTCGAATTCCCATAACTTGAGCATAGACCTAAGAAACCTAGCATAACTGAAAAAATTCCCTTGTTTTTTCCTTGACAACACCATATTCATGACTTAAAAAATTTCGAACTCTAAAGAATCATTCATGAATTTTTTGAAATTTTTCCATAAAAAAGTATCAAATTACCTTTCCAATGGTACCTTTTTCACCCTCGAATCGTTCTGAATCAGCGAGTTATTATTTTTTGAACTAATTCTATCTGAAACTCCTAGAATCAACGATTTACATTCTGTTAGGGCCATTCAGCCCATCAATGACTTTTTCTAATTTTGAAAATATTTTTCCCAAAACGTATGCCAAATTTCCTTTCTAGAAAGATATTGTTTGCGATTTAATAATTCCATATGAGTCATGAATATTTTTCCAAGTTTTCCATACACTTTGCTCTGCATATGCTGCTAGTGTTGCACTTGACCCAGCTTTGAAAATTATTTCCACTTGGTAGCGTCTTTTTAGGATTTTTGAATATTTTATATCAAATTTTTTCAAGTCATCTTTCCATCGATACATCACCTGGATCCTAACACCTCTAAATTTGCCCGAAATAAATTCAAAAAGGGGGATAATGTAATGTTGTTCCTTATATTTAGCATTTGTCAAAATTAATTGATTTTTTCAAATTTCCACTCTGAGACATTCGAGTGTCTCTAAGTGGTCCTAGTAGTTCCTTATAGTCAAAATATGTGTGTTAAACTTATAGGCCCCAATCAAGGCGCAAGCAATCTTCGTCGTGTCACCTCTATTTTTGTTAATTTCCTTTTTAATTTTGTCAATTGTTTGTCAAAAGTGTCATTTTATTAAACCTTTGCAATGATGAATCTTTTAAGCTTGTCTCTCCAAAATCATTGAAGTTTTCACTAGGAATACTGTAACCTCATTCTTTGAAGGGATAGTCTAACCTTATTTTTACAAACTTAATTCAAATTTTAAAACTTACCAAAGTTTAGTCTATAAAGATACTCGAACCCCATCTTTCAAGGGATACTCTAACTTCCTCTTCTGAAGGGATACTTTAACACTGTTTCTTCAAAAATTTTCAAGAAATAGTCAACTTATGTCAATTTAAGTTTTTTAATTTCATTTATCTCAAATTTGCCAAGAAAAAAATCAGTTTTCCTTTCCCCGAGTTTCCTTTAAACTTTTCAAAATTCAAACCTAATTTTTATGCCTCAATTAGTCAATGGATCCTAACGCATCTCCAACATTGTTAGCTTGTTTGTTTCTAGATAACTAACAATAATAATGAGATACAGTATGATCATCCTTTCCCCTCTTCCCTCTTTTATGTGATTTATTTTATGCAATATTATTTCTTCATCATCATACTAAAACGCTTGCCCTTATGTTGCTTATCTTGCAGTCATTTATTCAAAACCATTTTCAAAAAAATCACATAGGTAATGTTTCATGTCAATATCTCTGTAATGCTTGACATTGAATATCTGGTTTTTAAAAATTAAATTTAGAGATTTTAGTCATAATCTTTATGTTCCCTACCTCTCCAAGGTGCATATAAGGATCAAAATTTCTTTAAAAGATGGGTTTATTAGTTTATACAAAATTTAGGCATTAGAAAAGGGATTATATCAAAAAATGATAAGTCAAAATCGAAATGCTGAAACCAAGTTGGGACATGGCTAGAAAGGTACCGAAGCATCATGGGGAGGTTCATACCTCCTTATGTGTAACCAACTCCTAAATCCAATCATTAAATTTTAGAAACATATAGACCATGAAATCAATGTCTTGAGTTTCATAACTCAAAATATTGATTTCAATAGCCATTCGATCATGCCCAACCTAAATAACAAGTAGCGACTATAATTGTTAGCCATTTCATGGTGGCCACCTGAGACTAGTTGGATAAGTGATTCATCCGGTGATCCCCTTTCATGGTAAAAAACTGAGAATTCATACTTTTTCTCTTTTATCTCATCAAAAAAGGATGAGTCCTGGTTAAGAGGACATTTTGCCATTGAGGAATACTTTTAAGTCATGCACACTTCCTTCACAAGAGGCACATTGCTGATAGCTTCATAACTCTACTAAGGACTAGTTTAGGGAGTTGGCCTACAACTAGCTGCATATTGCTTGTTTCTTGGTTGTTTTAGTTTTGATCATCATTTCAGTATAACCTTTTCCACTTAGGTCTACTAATATTTTATTTATCATGATTTTTTTGTCATAAGATCATCTGAGACTGCCTTGTTCTCGAATAAATATCAATTTGATAAATACAATAATACAAGGTTAAGCAAAAAGTTTGATTGTTTCCCTGACACACACTATGCACCTGCATTTGCATTAGATTCACACCAAACTCCATGGTAAGTTTTCCCAATTATTAGGAGAAAGTGAGCTATTCACCTTTATGAGTACCCATTCGCACAAGCATAGCAATAACTTCTAGGGTGTAAATTATCTGTCTCTTATGAGTAACTATCTGTGTTTGCATAGCGAAATACATCTACTGATGAAACCTATTTTGCTAAGCCTACGATGGGCCTTGGATCAGGGTGCATATGATTATGCATTTAGTCAATATAGTTGGTTTGGACAAAAAATCTAAAACCAAATTAACTGACTTGCTAGAGGAACTGACTGAACCGATTGACTTTTTTGACCATAATTGAACTAACCAAATTAACCAAATTTTGATCAGTTTATTTAGTTAAATCGATTTATTGGGTCTTGTGCTAGTGGGTTGTGTATTTGGTTTAGGTTTAGGTTTAATTAGCTATTAATATATATAAATATATAAATATTAAATATTAAAAGTATGATTAATTTGGTCGATCTAGTTAATGATTTTACTAATCGATAATAGACTAAATTAACAAAAAACACTGACATAACCATCAAATAGACTTAACCAAGCTGAATTAACCAAATTCCATCAGTAAGTCAGTTAAGACAATTTGAACCAATTTATGCACAGTCTTAGGGTGCCTCGACTATCATTACTAGACAAAGGAACGATTTAGATGCTGACTTAGATGTCAACTCAAACCCATATAGTGAACCCTACAAGCTAAACAATGTCAAATGATATCGAAATGTTGCTAGAATGACCTAAAGAATAGGGACACTCGAGGAAACACTTCTAACCTTTACTCTTAAATACCATAGTTATATAAACAATAATGAATGAACATTGTTGCCCATGTGTGTCATGTTAGTGTTAAGCTTAGACGTTATGTTATCTAATTGATGGCTAACCTTTATCAATAAGTAGGTGATGGTAAATGCATGTTACCACTTACAAGGCAATCATGCCACCCTATTCAACTAAAAAAAAGCTATTATGCTGCTCGATGGCAACTTAACGTATATCTTGCTTTGGTGGTGATGAACGTATGTCATTTCTTAGTCAGTTAGTTTTGTCTTAAAGAAGCATTATACCACATTGATCAAGGCAAAACTTCACCTGAACAAGCCATTATATTATTCAACTGATGGCATAATGCACATCAAATACTAAGCAATGGCGTACGTACATTGTTGTATGGGTTATCAGCTTATCTTTAGAGACATCCTATTGCTTGATAAAGCAATTTTCACTCAAACATAGCACTATGCTATTCATGGGTATTTACTTTGTCATGATATTTATAATTGTCATGTTACCATTAGGCATTGTAATGCCTATTATTAAGGCATTTTCTGTGATTTATTTTTATTCTTCCATTCTTTATTCCTGTCTGTATTATTTCATATTGTCACTAACCTATTTCCCTTTTGTTTCTTGATAGCTATATGCACCACACATCATAATCATCATTATAGGACAATTGGCTGAAGGTTCAATATTCAGCAAATGGTGTTTGTTATAGAGCAACAGTTTGTTATTTTCCTTAAATCTTTTGAAAAAGTTAAAGCATAGTTAGAGGGTTGACACATAAGAGAGTCAAGACAAGATACCATCAAAATAATTTGTGTGTTTTGAAACATATATGGGAAAGTTGAAGTAATAGTGAGAAAGAGTCATTCACAAAGAGATATAGGGACCATAGCCCTTTACTTTGAGTCTAGATGGATTTCAAACTACTGTAAGTGGCATCATAGTTTTAGAATCTGGCATCTTGATGCTTCACCTTCAATGTGGAAGATTTGGTTTCCACCGTTGATGAATACACTGTATTGCTTAACATTAAAATGACCAATTCTAATAAGATATATTGTGAAGTGCTACAATCTTTAACTTTCTAGAAGAGACTAGCATGGATCCTCAGAGCCACAGAGTCTTAGATCGATGGCCATGTCAAAATAAAAAGGAATAATGAATGCATTTCTTAGGCTAGTCTGAAGGAAGCAATGGCAAATATCACTAATCCAAGAAAAGTTAGAGATGTCTTTGCCTTGGCGATATATGGGTTGGTCATATTTTTGAAGACCTTAAGGGTACATGGAGACAATAGTAGTAAATTCCTTCTTTTGCCTGTGTTGCAACATCAACCTCGCATCTACCATCACTGTCGAGACCATTCGAGCCCTAAGTTCTTTAAAGAAAATGGAGATAAGTAGATTCATCGAATGCACCCCCTCCTCCATATTGGTCTCATTAGCCAGTATTGCGTCAAAGAAAAAAGGATGATTCATAATTTCATTTCTCACTTTAGCTTTTTCTCCAAAGTCTTTGAGAAAGATAAGTCTGAGGAACAATAGGTTAAAATATTTCAAAATCTCAGAGAAGAAGAAATTATATGGAGGGCCCAAGGGATGTCTTTCCAATCAACCATATACAGATGCAAAGACTATACCTGTGTACCACTTCTGGGGTTATGGAAAACCACCAAATATGCACTCCTCTAGTTCTATGACAATTCCAATACCTGTAATTCATCTCATTCTTTAAGAACCCTAAGTACTGGGACTTCGAATATGGAGAAGCCAATTATAAATTGAAGGTCTAGTCAGCCTTCCATGCTTAAAGAAAGGTTCACTACGTGGAGAGCTATTATAGATGAAGCATCATGACTTTAGGGCATGATGAATGTCGGATCTGCCTCATCAATGACATTTTGCCACTATCTAATATTAGGACATTGCAAGTCCTAGTGGATAAGCCTCCTTCTGAAGTCAAACTACTTATATGAAAATTTAAACAAAAGAAGGCTATCTTTGACACAAAAATTACTTGGTTAAAGGAGGAAAAAAGTTAGAGATAGACATCAACTTCAAGACTATAAAATAAACTAAGTGGTTAAAAAGAGAAATCATTTTAGGGAGGATCTTAAAAGTTTAACTAAGGACTATGTGGTGCTTTAAAAAAGGAACAAGTACTAGTGTGTTGGTAAGTTATTAGTTGAATAGGAGGAAGAGTTTGCTACTCTTAGCAAAAAACTAAATCAGTGGAAAAAAGAGGCCTAGGTCACTAAGAAAAAGCTTATAGAGGCCCATGCCCTTATATCAAGTTACCAAAGAAGGAATGAATGTCTTAAAGTTCAAGTATGGAACTTGAGAGTCGATAGGATTAAGAATGAAACCTTAACTCTTAGGGTTCATGATCTGGAGTATTCCTCCAAGTTCATCAAACCATATCACTGAGTTGGTAAAAGCCTTCAAACAGCAGGAATAAGAATAGTAGGTGATGATTGACCAAGTATGCTTGAATTATCAAAAGCAATCATCACCTCATAGAGCAAATTCAAGTAACCTAGTTAGAGGCAGATGATATGATTAAGATGGCCTGATCTTTGAGGCAAAACATCATACACATTGGAGGCTATCGACGTTCCAGATTCTCAGCCTTTACAAACTTTGAACAATACGAAGGGCCAAAGTGCGCTTGACTTAAAACATATTTTAATGTCTGACATGAAGGAAGGAAAGACCATCGGACGAATCGCTTATTCCACTAGTCTTGGATGGCAACCATGAAGTGGCCATAAACTTAGAGTCAATAGGATCCACTTTTATCATTATTTAAATATATTTCCCTCTAATGCATAAAATTTTATAAAGATACGAGTCTGGGTTTTAATGAAAATTTTGATCGCCTATGTGCCTCGAAGAGGTGAGAAACATAAGGGTTTTCAATGAAAAAGATCTCCAGATAGGTTTTTTAAAAAAATAAAATATTTCATGTCTAGCATTAGAGAGATACCTACACGAGATACTATTTTATGTTTTTAAAAATAATTTTTAAAGCATGAAAGTCTGAGGTCCCTACAAGAGGAAACGTATTAGTAAGATAGGAAAGAAAACAATAAATAATCCACCAAAATAATTACAAAAAAAATCAAAAAAAGGGATAATCAAACTGTATCTTGTAGTTGTTTTCGACTATTGATGAATAACTGAAATGACAACATTAAGACTTAGTCAGATTCAATGGAAATTTAAAGAGAAAAAGGTTTCAATGACTCGAGAGGGAGAAAAGCTAGGATTTTAGAAGGAATATGAAGAGCGGGATTGGAGTATCCCCTCAAAAGAGTGGGGTTAGAGTATCCTCAAAAATGGAAGTTTGATATTGGATTTAAGGTAAAAGAGGTTTAGAGTATCCCTTTAGAGTAATGGGGTTTAAGTATTCCCAAAAATAAAAATTTGATGTCATTTTGATGTAAAAACAGGGTTAGAATATCCCCTCGAAGTAAGAGGTTAGAGTATCCCTAAAAATGAAAATTTTTAACATTCAAGAGGAATGGGTCTTTTTTTTATAAGGGGATCTTTGAAAATCAAGAGCCAAAGGTTTGGCAAAAATGTTCCTCTTTTGTTTAGCCTTGGTCTGAGTCTAAAGGGCTTAGGTCATGGGAATAAGCTGAGTAGATCATGAGGCATTCAAATGCCTCAATAAAAGCGTTTCAAAAATTAGGTTAGAAATATAGGACAACATTTCATCGTTTCTCTTTTTGAATTTATTCGGAGCTTATCTAAGGGTCCAGGGGGTAAACAAGGTACCTTTGGAAAAGTAACTCGAGGAGGATTAATGTAAAAATGTTTAAAAAATCCTAGAAAATCACTTTCTAGAGGGAATTAATTTTTGAATTTTAACTTATCTCGACACTGGCAGCATGTACAAGGTAAAGGTATGATGGACTTTGAAAAATCATTTCGGATTCATCCTAAATTATTAAAATGCGAATAATACCTTTTCGGAAAGGGAATTTCATGAACTCTATGGGAAAAATATTCAAGGGATTCAAAAATGTTGTTTGTTGGGCCAAAACAGCCTGAATAATAGACTACTTGCTGGATCCAGGGGTTTCGGATAGCAAAGATTCAAAAAATTGTAACTATTTTCAGCTGAGATGATCTGAAGATAAATGAAATATCATTGGAAAGGTAATGAAAAAATCTTCAAGGGAAAAATACCAATACATTCTGGATAAATCATTTTTTAGTTTTAAATAATTTTTCAAAACCAAACCATTATGCTGCCAGAACAAAATAGGGGAGGTGTTCGATATTTTTGGTTTTTCATTGGGTTGAGCTCGGGCCATGGATGTTTGAACATCTGTAACTGAGATAAGGGGTTCACATGGATGTCACGAGTTCATTCCATAGTCTCGAAGTAGTTTGGGACGATGGAACAACCTATTTACCATGCCATTACAAGGGTATTTGGCTAAGGACCAAGGATTCACATTTTTTAACCAAAAGACTTCATTTTGTTTTTTGAAAACCAGTATTCTTTTACTCATTCATCCATGAATCCATAACTGAATAATTGCTTTACCCTCAAGGTTGGAAAACCAACTTCATAAAAATCTTAAGCCTATGTTATTCTCCAAGTGTGGGACATAGCATGTACCTAACTTGGGGATTTTTTTTGAAATCGGGTTTTCTAGCATTCAAACAAGCATTTCAAGATAAGCAAAATGCCACAAATATAACATAGAACATGGAGAACATATATGCACAAGCAAAGACAACATTATTCATAGAAAAGATAAAAAGAATGCATAGAGATGATATATAAATGCATGAATATACTTAGGATGAACATGCTAAAAATTGCATTTTTATTTCATGGAACCTATTAAGCCGCTAGGAAATGTATGGGCATACTTATGACATGTTAAGATGCATGCTTTAAGCATGAGATGCAAATGTGAATGTGGAAGAAACATGGTAAGATCACATGGATAGAGGCTATTATGTTGATGAAAATGCAAAGGAACATGCTTAGTTGACCAAATAGCATGTAGGCACCAAGAAAAACATCAAGATCCCAAACTACCACAACCAAAACCACAAAGATGCATGGGAGTCCTAGGGTAGCCATAAAAGCATAAAAAGGGTTTACTAAGATGATGTCAATGACAAAATAGAAAATATAAAGATCAAGGTATAGGGGATATAACAAAAACTTGAACTTCCCTTTTTTCTCGGAGTAATGGTTGTAGGCTCAATTTCTTTCTTCTCCTTGCTAGGGTGGCCATAAAAGCAAAAAAAGGGTTTACTTAGATGATGTCAATGCCAAAATAGAAAATATAAAGATCAAGGTATAGGGGATATACCAAAAACTTGAACTTCTCTTTTTCTCAGAGTAGTGGTTGTAGGCTCAATTTCTTTTTTCTCCTTGCTATTATTTAGCAAGAAAAGGATGAAAGAAAGTAGGTTTCTAGTGTTATGCTTGATGGTTAGGCTTTTTAAGGATTGAAATGTGTGTAAAGTTGGGTTCTTAAGGGTTTTCCAGTGGTGGTTTAGGTAGCTATGGGAATAGAGTATGGAAGTCAATGAAACAATGTTTTTGGAAATGTTTCTGGGGCTAAGAATGGCTAAGGATTTATGGGGATGGGTGAAAAGTTTTCTGGGATTGCGATAGAGTTCTTTTTTTATAGCGGGGAGCCCTCTTTTCTTTTTTTTTGACATAGCTGGTTCTCTTTATCTTTTTGCTTAGCTAATGGCTTTAGGAGACAAACCAAGGGCATTATTGGTTTTTTTTTTCTGCACAAGGAGACATCCAGGTAAAATGCTCAGTCTGCACCCCTATTGCTATTGGTTCTGCCATGCTGAGAAAGAAATCATAAAGACTGCAACAACCTCCCAACTACTTATATGCCTACCACCCTCTTACCACCATATCTCTTATGAAAGTGACTTTTGACATTAGTTGGTTAGGCCCTGAACTTGTTTAAATCTGATCATTGGCCCAAAGTCAAGGTTTGTAATGCTTTATTATGGTTTGTTGGTGCCCATAACATGTTTGAATCAGATTTTTGAAGGTTGAAAAATGGTTTGAGCAAGGCAAAATGCCTTACTGTATCGATACACAAGGCAATTTTTTTCCTGAGTATCGACACAAGGAGGTGTGTATAGACACTAAAAACAAAAATTGTTTCTAGTCTTGAGACTTTAGAGCCCTGTATCGATGCTCCATGGACTTGTATCAATACTCATGCTTGTGCATCGATACATTTCACCAAAAATCACAACTTTAGCTATTGCCAAGACTTGTATCGATATAATAATGCTAGTTATCGATACCAAACGCTCATGTATCGATCCTACACATGGAAATTCAAAATTTTGGCAAGGTGAAAGCCTCATGACAGTGTTTAAGCGCCCATATGACCTGCACATACCTTAGGCTCCTAGATTGTCTTATCTTGGTCACAAAGAGATGAAAATTAGCTTGCGTACTCACTTGAATGACTCCAATGGCACCTTGAAAATAACCTTTCATGCCTCATTTTTGCACTTTTCTTCAAGGCGGTCCATAGGCATTTTAGACCTTCCCCAAAACAAACTTTCCCTTAGCTTTTTTTTTTATTTTTTTATTTTGTCACCTTTTACCTAACTCCTAAGATATCGAAAATTGGTCCAGACAAAATGAGTTATCTATAGGTGTCATAGGGACAACAAGTAGTAGTTGTTGAGTTTTTTAGAACACATGATTAACTAATGTAATCATGCCAGATATTTTCAAATGTAATCATGTTGAAACTTTGCTTGTTGCAAGAGGGTTTAGTATTAATACCTAAGATATGGTATTGATACCTAGCATGTTTGTATCGATACAGACTTTGGCAATAGCTAAAGTTGTGATTTTTGGCAAAACGTATTGATACACAAGAATGAGTATCAATCTAAGCCTCTAGGTCTCTAGACTAAAAACATTTTTTGCTTTTAGTATCGATACACAACTTATTGTATCGATACTCATTGATAAAAAGTATATTATGTATCGATACAACATGTTTTGTATCAATACGCCAAGGCATTTTTGTCCAGTTGGAGTCACTTTTCAGCCTTTATAAACTCGATTTGAACATGTTTTTACATAAAGAAACTATCATAAATCATTACAAGCCTCAAACTATGGGCTTATTATCAGATTCAAACAAATTTGTGTAGCATAAACAACCAATGACAAAGGTCACTTTAATAAGATATATGGTTGTAAGAGGGCATGGCAAGCATATCTCTAGTTACAGGCTGTCACAGGCTTTATGCCTCCTTACTTAGCATGGTAGAACCAATAGGAAAAGAATTAGCTAATCATGGTAGCTAGAGATATCCCTTGGTGCAGGAAAAAAAAGATAAAAAATGCCCTTGCTTTGTCTCCTAAGAGCATTGGCTATGCATTGAATTTAAAAAAGGACTTCCAATTATCTTAGAAAGAAAAAAGGAGAGAGAAAAAAACCTTAAGTTATTTTCAAAAAAGCTCTCCACTAGTCTAAAAACAAGATTTCATCCATCCCAAAAATCTTCTAGCAACCCATGTTCCAAAAACTCACTAAAAACACTATTCCATTGCCTTTCACACTCAACCATTCTCCATTCCTGTAGCTTCCTAAAACCACCACCAGAAAACCTTTAAAAACTCAACCTTTCACACACTTTCACCCTTAAAACACCCCACCGGCAACCATATTACCAGAAAGCTTTTTTCGTTCATCCTTTTCTTGCTAAATAATAGTAAAAAGAGGGAAGGACTAAGCTTAAAGTCACTACTTTAAGAAGGGAGAAAGAGTTCAAGTTTTTTTGGTATTTTTCTACTTTTCCCATACATTTTTTGTTTTTGTCATCCACTTCATTTTAGTAAGCCCTTCATGCTGCCATAATCTTCCTAAGACTCTTATGCATTATTGTTGCCTTGGTTGTGGTAGTCTTAGGATCTTGACAACCTTCTTGACACCTTGATCTTGGTTGGATATATAAACTCATCTACTTTATTTTTATCATTACACAACATCTGTTCATGCATCTTTTGCCATGTTCCTTCCATATTCACATATCCATCTCATATTTAAATGGTCACCTTAACATATATTATGTATGTTCATACATTTTCTAGTGTTTTAAGGAGTCTTGTGAAATAAAAATGTTATCTTGACAACTTCAACATCCATTCCTTTGTTTAAACATGTTCATATCATCTCCATACACCCTATTTGTCATCTTCTTGGATTTTTGTCACCCACTTTCATGCCAAAATGTCGTCCTCATATGTTTACATGTTTAATCCATGTTTATCATTGTATGCACTGTATTTTACTTATGACATCTCCGTTAAAATGCTTGCTTGTTTCCAAAAAAAACTCAATTTTCAAAAAAGTCCCTAAGTGAAGTTCATGCTACCTCTGATAAATGAAGAATAGCACAGATTTAATGTTTTCATGAAATTAGTATTCCAATCCTGGGGATAAAACAAATATT
Source organism: Adansonia rubrostipa (assembly GCA_038381775.1). Classification (NCBI taxonomy): domain Eukaryota; kingdom Viridiplantae; phylum Streptophyta; class Magnoliopsida; order Malvales; family Malvaceae; genus Adansonia; species Adansonia rubrostipa. Next base: position 5,956 of record JBBYHM010130783.1, on the reverse strand, counting down.
TCAACTCTGGATTCATGGTGGCACAAGTTTAAAAATGTGGTTTTTCAAGCAAAAGAACCCTTTTTTTAGTGAGGAAATGCTAAGCCTTGATCCTAAGTTCAACACTTTCATGGCATGGTCAATAGGCTATTTCATCATCCTAAAGTACTCTCGGGTTATGGAATGAAGTCGTCATGCCTGAGTCATTCTTTTTCTTGCATTATGGACGGTCAAACCATAATTCAAGTTTGACCCAAGGAACCCTAAAAAAATCAAATAATCCCTTATTTTAAAAATTAATTTTGAGCTTACAAAATATTTTCTATGATTTTTATAATATTTCTCTCGTAAAGGGCATCAAACTAACTTTCTAATAGTGTCTTGTTTGCCCTTAGATCATCCTAGATGAGGGAGTTATGATTTTTCAAACCTTTATTGTACGGAACCCCTAAAACTAGCATGCAATATTTGGTTTGAGCCATTATCCCATTACATGATTTTTATGAAATTTTTAAATATTTTTCATAAAAAGTTCACAAAATTCCTTTTCTAGAAAGGTATTATTTCATGACCTAAAAATTTTGGATAAGCCTAGAACAATTTTTTTAAATTCCATCATACCTTTTTACTTGTGCAGGCTACCAGTGTCAAGATAGACCTAATTTCAAAAATTAATTTCACCTAGAAAGTAATTTTCTAGGATTTTTAAAATATTTTTACATTAAACCTTATCAAGTTACCTTTCTAACAGTACTCGTTTACCCCTTGAAGCCTTCTGATGCACCCAAAATAAATTCGAGAAAGGAGATGGCATGATGCCGTCCCCTTTTTTTTACCTTAATTTTTGAATCTCCTTTTATTAAAACATTCGAATGTCTCAAAATGCACTCGCTTGGTTCCCCTCACAACATAAGCCTTTTAGACTTGGACCAAGGCTAAAAGAAAAAAAATGACTTCATATTAGGTATTTTTTTCTCCGTATTAAAATTTTTGCTAGTAAAGATACTTCAACTCCATTACATCGAGGGGATACTCTAACCCTATTTTCAACTCAAAACTTAGATTTTCTTTTCGAATCTATCTTCAAGATTCTTAACCCTTATTTAAAGCTATAAAAAATTTTAATTTTTGGGATACTCTAACCCCACTACTCTGAGGGGATACTCCAACCCTGTTTTTAATTAAAGATTTAAATTTTCTCTTTATTCCTAAATATTTTCCTTACTCTATCATTGGGGATACTCCAACCCCACCTTTCCGAAGGGATATACCTACCCTACTTTACGTCAAGAAAAAAACCACAAATTTTTTTTCTTTTAGATGCCTCAAAATGCTTTGATTAAAACCATCTTTAACCCTCAAATCACCACCAAATCCATATTGGTCTTTGAAATTATCATCTTGGTTATTCTTCAATAATCAAAGGCAATTATGAGATACATTTTGATCATCCCACCTTTTTATGTTCTTCGTTTGTGATTACTTATTTATGATATTATTTTATTTCTCTTTTTTTGTTTGACTAACATGTGTCTTTTTGTCGTGATTATCATGCATTCATGTTTAAAATTTATTTGTAAATAAAGCTTACAAGGCAATGTTCCGTGTTAGTATCTCTCTAGTGTCTAATACAAAATATCTAAATTTTCTAAATCCAATTCGAACATTATTCTCACAAAAATCCCTATGTTTTTAAATCTCTCTAGTGCCTAATAGGTGAGCTAATTTTATTTTTAAAAAATTAAAAAACTTCATGCATTTAAGGGAATTACATCTAAATAAAGACTAAATGGAAATGATGTAACTAAGACCAAAATGAGACATAGTTAGTAGATATCGATTTCGGGTGTCATGGAGATACTAATCCTTTCCCACGTGTAATCAAATTTTGAACCAACCAACGAATTTTTGGACTTTGTAGACTTTGAAATCGATATTTCATGTTTTGTAACTCAAAATATTATTTTCAAGAGGCATTCGATCCTACCTAGCCTAAAATGATCAGTGGTGACTCCAAGTTTGTGGCCACTTCATAGTGGCCGTGTAAGACTAGTTGGATGAGCAATTCACCCGACAGTCTCACTCATCTTCATATTACTATGACAAATCCAAATCCTGATCAAGGGATAACTCAAAGGCTTAACAATTAGTAACCATTATTTATTTTTAAGTTGAGCGTGCTATGCCCTTCGGACCGTCCAAAGTTTTAAAGGCAGCCACATGGTGATAGCTTGGCGACTTTGCTGGGGATCAACTAGAGAGTTAGGCCTATAACTAGCTATTGCTCACTTGGATCTTGGTTTTTTGATCTCCATAATTATTTAGATATAATTGTCTTTTTATTTTTACCCACTAATCTTTATTGTTTATGTTCTTGTCCTATGATTATTCGAGATTATTTGTTCCCAAATAGATATCGATTTGAATAAATATGGTAATATGGCAGTAAAACAAAAAGGTTTAATTATTTCCCTGACACATACCATGCACTTGCATTTGCACTAGATTCCCACCAAACACCACGGTGCGATTAGTATTCTAATTATTAGGAGGAAGTGGCTCATCTACCTTCATGAGTAACCTTTTGAGGTGTAAATTACCTATGTCTCTTATGAGTACCCCTCCATACTTTCATAGGAAATACATCAATCGAATCAAACTTGTTCTGCTAAAGCCATGATAGGCCTAGGATCGGGGTGCCTCAACTATCTTTACCAGATGGAAGAACGATTTAGATACCGAAACAGGCATCAACTTAACCCCTTATAATGAATGCTACAAGCTAAACCATATCAAACCATACCGGGTGCTGCTAGAATAACCCAAAGAGTAGGATCACTTAGGGAAACATTTCTTACATTTACTTCATATACCATGGTTATGCGAGCAATTATGGGTGAACATTGTCCTCACATTTGTCATTTTTATTATCATAATCATTTCATTTAGGATATGCCATTATGTTCGACGATAAACCTCTTTAATAAGTGGTAAGGATAAGAGAATGCCATTACCTACAATGCCATCATGAAATAGTTATATTTGACCGAAATAAGCCATCATGCTGGCATGTACTTAACATTGATGGTGATTAACGTCACTGTTTAAATAGTCAGCTTTAGTCCTCGCAAGGTATCATGTTACTTTGTGAAGAGGCAATTTTAATATGGATATGCCAGTATGTTGCCTATTTAATACCTCAACATTCATGATCATCATGTCTGCCTATAGGCATCATATTGCCTATTCTAAGGGCAAACTTTGTGATACACTTTTTTTGCTATTTCTTTCATTTCTTTATCTTTGGCCTATTATTTTGTATTGGTTACAAACTCATTCCTTTTTTGTTTTTCTTTTTCACCATGCATCATTTCATCATAATCACCACCACTATGGGACAATTGGTTAATGGTTCATTGTTCATCAAGGGGTGTTTGTCATGGAGCAATAATCAGCTTCAGAGCTAAAGCCTTCTGAGAAAGTCTGAGCATAGTCAGAATGCTTACAGCGTCAAGATAGAGATGTCCTTAAATTGGTGTATGTCTCAAATAGTGCATGAAAAGATCAAGATAGGGTATCATCAAAATGATTAGCAAGATCTAAGGATTATATGGACCAATTAGAATAATACCAAAAAGGAATTATTCACTAGGAGATACAAAGATATTGCTCTTTTTCTCCAAGTCCATTTAGTTATTAGCTTGCTACTGTCGCAACATACCTCGGGGGTGGATCCTTGCGGATCTATGGGTGCATATGACTTAAATATTTTTCTGACTTGGAAACATCTTCTTGATTGAGACTATTCTTTGGCGATGTGATGAGGATGAGAATGTGCAGATTCTCGACTTGTGGTACAGTGAAAGGGACCATAAGATGAATCGCTCATCTTATTGGTCTCGGATGACCATCATGAAATGGCTAATGCTTGGAGTCACCATCGATCATTTAGGGCTAGGCATGATTGGATGCCTATTAAAACCTATGTTTTGATTTACAAAACTTCAAACATCGATCTCATGGTCTACGTAATACAAAGATTAATCATTTGGGTTCAGGAGTTGGTTACGCATGATGAGGTATGAACCTCTTCGGGACATCCGAAATTGGTATCGTAATAGCTATATCTTACTCGATTTTGATTCTTTCAATCTTAACTTGTCATTATTTCAATACAACCCCTTTTAATGCATGAATCTTATAGAAATAATCTAGGTTTCGATGAAAAAGATTTAATCTCATATACACCTCGGAGAGATAGGGAATATAGAGATTTTCGATAAAAATGACCTATGGATTTTACTTCGAAAATGGAATGTTCCACTTTGGGCACTGGAGAGATACCCACATGGAACATTACCTTTAATTTTATTTGGAAACGTTTTGAAAATATGAATGCATATAATCATCACAAAGAAATCATGTTAATAAGGCAATAAATGAAAAAACATAACATTAATCATTTAATGCAATGATAAAGAAAATGGGTGAACTATTGGAATTTATCTCGCTATTGGCATCGATTCTCTAAGAATAATTAAATAGACAATTTTTGAGATGCATCTGGGTTAATTGATTGAACAAGGTTTATTTGACATATTCATAGAAATTCGAGAAGGAGAAAGAAAAAAATAATTGTAATTAAAAGATAGGGTTGGAGTATCCCTTCGAAAAGATAGGGTTGGAGTATCCTCGTGGATGACAAATAATTCTAACAAAGAAAGTTTCTTTTAATCTTAACAATTTCGAAAAGCGGGGTTGGAGTATCCCCTTAGAAGGTCAGGGTTGGAGTATCCCCGTGAATGACAAAACTTTATGATTCTGAAAATTGGTGAGCATTCGACAATTTTTGGCAAAAGATTTCCTATGAATGAGGATGATAAAGATCTAAAATATGTTTATGCCTTGATACGAACCAATAGTAGGTCAAAGCATGTTCTCGAATCTAATCGGGTTGACATAGAGACATTCGAATGTCTCAAGATGAAATTCGAGAAAACAACTCGATTTTGACCAAAACTAAAAATAGGGGACAGCATCGCACTATCCTGCTTCCCAAATTTATTCTAAACTGATTCAAGGATTTAGAAGGTAGACAAGACACCATTAGAAAGGTGACTTGATGAGGGTCATCCTAAAAATATTCCCACTACCCTAAGAAGAAACTTTCTGGGGAATAAATTTTCAAGTTCAGATTGATAGTGCTGCTGGCAGAGCATATAAGGGACAAAGTGTGTCAAAATTTGAAAAATCACCTCGGACTCATTTGGTATCAAAAAATTGCAAGTGATACCTTTCTAAAAAGGGAATTTCATGATCATTTTAGGAAAAATGTTTGAAAAATTTGGAAAAATCATTTAGTGGGCCTGAACGGCCCAACTAGAATACATGTTCGGATTCTAGAGGTTCCGGACAGTTTAGACTTGAAAAATCATAACTCTCTCATCCGAAATGATCCAGGGGTGAATAAGACATCATTTTAAAGATAATTCGACATGCTTTTACAAAAAAAATAAAAAAATTCATGAAAAATCGTTTAATATTTTAAAGTGAATTTTCAATTTACAATAGTTGTGCTGCCAGCAGGGGATAAAACAAAGCAGGGGATATCTCTCATTTTTTTATGTCTACGGGTCCAAACTCGAGTCATTGATGTTCGAACATCTATGACTGAAGGGAAAGAGTGGCATGAGTATCACAAACTCATTTGCACGCCCTAAAGTAGTTTGGGACAATGAAACAGCCCGTTGATCATACCACTCAAGGTTTTGACTTAAGAAAAAGGCATAAACATTTAGGGAATAGCTGTAAGACCATTTTCATTTCAAAATTAGAATATTTGAGCTTGTTTAACGAAGATTCCAGATCTGGAAAACTTAATTTTCCCTAAGATATTTTGTTAGCTTTAAGGAAAATGCTAAGTCCATGCTAATCCTCATTGGTTGAGGTTAACATGCTTGGCTTGGGGGTTTCAAAA
>JBBYHM010130564.1:9490-37025 GCA_038381775.1 Adansonia rubrostipa | reverse complement strand
GAAACCAAATTAATCAAAATTTAATTAACATGTGATTAATTTTAGGCCTAACTCTAACATATCCTTAGTCGAGTTACCAAGCTGTCACAACATGGCTCCGATACAAATCCTAACTACCCGAACTTAAAAAGTGTGTACCCTCCTATAGGTATTACATATCATTATTTCTTATTTTTAAGGGCCCTATACTTAACCCTAAGTAGTCATTATGACATGACTATTTATTTTTCTTGTAGTCGCTATCAATATATTTTGGCTAGGTGAGATTGGTCACCTGTCGAGGTTCATATTTAGAGAATTACAAAACCTTAGAAAACTAACTTTATAGTCTGCACTCATACCAGATATCATATGAAAGGGTCTGGGGGTCAGTTACAGTCATGAGTAAAAATAGATCCCTTTCATGATGCCCAGTAATTGGTACCTTATTAATCCCATGTTAACTTAAAATTTGATTTTTACTCGGTTTCAATATTTAGCATTTAATTATAATTCCCATTTATCAAAATAAAATTTTTATGAAACAAATTTACTATTCTATTTAAGAAAATCAATTTTTTAATATTTTTGAAAATCAAAAGATCTTTCATACCCTACTGAAGAACTGAAATAATGTGAAAGTTTTCATCATTCTCTTTCACACACCACTAGAGAGCCATAGGAATACAAAAGGTTTTTAAAATCAAAATATCTTTCAAACCCTGTCAAAAAAATAGAGAAGGTTTTATTTTCACGAAATTTAAAAAATTACAATTCTTATTTGTTAAAAAGATATCTCATTATTAAAATAAACTATGAAATCTCTCTCAGGGAAACATTCCATGAATTACTTTAAGGTGGAGCCATTGCCTTTGACTTAGAAAATTGTCAAAAATTTTGATTTTATGAAAAATAATAAAACTTATCCTATGCCCCCTAAAGTACACCTTTGACTTAGAGGTATCCCGATAACCCTAAAAGACTTAGTTCTACAGTTACTAAAATGTCCCTAAGGTATCCTTCAATGTGAAAGTATTCTGATAACCCTAAAGGGCTAATGAACCTATTCTTATTGTGAACCTTTAACATATAAGTGTCCCAGTGATCAAATAGGACTTGGTTTCAAGGTAAATTACTAAAATAACCCTAAGGTGTACCTTCAAAATAGAAGTATCCCGATAACGCTAAAGGACTCGATAACTTTAAAAATGAATGAACCTATTCCTATTATACAACTTTGACATAGAATTATCTCGGGGATCATATAGGACTTGATCCTAATGTAAATTATCAAAATGAACCTAAGGTGTACCTTTAATATAAAAGTATCCGTATAACTCTAAAAGACTCGATAATGATATGAACTAACCATTTTACCCTAAATAGGTAGCTTTAACATCAAAATTGACCAAAAATGCAAAAATTGCTAATAGGTCCCTAAATTTCTCAAAACTATATTTTAGTCCTAACATAGCTAAAAATACTAGAAATGTTTCTAAATGACCAAGATACCATTTTGACCCTAAAACGTAAGGCTTTACTAAATGGTCCCTAGACTTTTATAAGTTTGCAAAATGGTCCCTACATAGCATAAAATACAAAATGAAACATCCAATATATCAAAATCAACATGGAAATCATATCAAAAACCATAAAGAAGGTTCAGTCAAGTACCTTTGGTTTTAGACCAATTTTTTTAGCATTTTACAAACAAAACCCTAAACTTTTAAAAATAATATAAAAGTCCCTAAAAGGATTAAAATGTATGCTATATGTCTAAAATTATTTAAAATGCATGAAAAATACTCTTAAAGGTCCACTAAGCATTTGGCCAAACTTGGATGGTCTTGGAATAATTTTTTTATTTTTGTAATTTAGTCCTTAAATTTTTCAAAATTACAAAACAGCTAAAAAATTAAAAAAACTGCACAAATAAACACATATATGATTCGTCCAACGTGGGAAATAACCATCCAAGACCTTGAAATTTTTTGTAAAATTATTTTTAAGCCCATGCAACTCTCAAATATTATAAAATAATCCAAAACATCAAAGAATTAAGCATAAAAATTATCCAAGGGCCATAATCATTTTCGACCAGCATGTATTTCACCAAAAATAATTTTTGTCATCACATATTTTCATGAATATCAATATAAATACATGCCATAATTTTTACCTGGCTTAAATATGCATGAAATCATGATAAATGATAAACATATCAACATGAATCTAGATGAAAATATTAATAAAAATAACATAAATATATATACATGAAAATAACAATATTTATCAATAAAAACAAATTAGCTTAATGAAAATCAACATAATACTAACCAAAATTAAATATAACAATAAAATAAAAAAATGTCGGTCATAGCCATCATACCAAACCTTTCAACATGGATTAAAATCCATGAGGACAAACATGATTTTGGCTCACTAAAAGGAAGAATCAAGCATAAAATAAATAAAAAATTAAAATATTATAAGGAATTTACCTTAAAAAGCTTAAAAACCTAAGAAACCTTAATATTTTTTAATTTTTTTTGCTACGAAAAGCTAAAGTCCCGTAATGAAAGCTTTCTCCCATTATTTATAAAGGGAAGAATCAGTCAAGGGTGGTAAGAAACCTTCTTGGACAAATGGCCACATTATTTTTTTGTTTATTTTTTTGAATTTTTTTGTTTACTTTTTATAGATTTTTTTTAGCTTTTTGCTTTTTTGATAAGCTTTAATTAATATATTTGTCATTGTGCAAATTACGTCATGCAAGACATCATCATCTAGAACCTTTGCCTTAAAAGAAATCTAATTTGGACAATATTAAACATAATGATAAAATTAAGTCTCAATTAAATTAATTTTCGTATAATCAAATTATCAAATTCTGAAATTAAAATAAATATACACAAATCGATGAAAATGTAGGAATAAATAAAATTATAATTGCAAATTTTATGATTAAAAATGAAAAGATTAAAGTGAAAGTACTAAATTATAAGAAATTAAAAAGTTCTAAATTGACAAATTCAATTACAAATTTAAGTACATAAAAGGCCCAATTAAATATCATATAAAAATTTTGGATTCAAAAGAATTAACAAAAATTTTAGAGAGAGAAAAAAATTATTGTGCCGTGTTGTAAAATCAAAATGGGCCCAATTAGGCCTTGTTGGAAAGTAAAATTGGCTTGTTGGGCTTGTAGAGAATGAAATAGGCTTAGTTAAAAATCCAAAATAAGCTTGGCAAATTTATTGGACTTGATAGGAAATTGATGGGTTTATTGGGCCCATTATTAAAATTTGCACTTTTGGGACCATTAAAGAAATTTGGCCCAAAAATTTTTTTCATGAAAATTCTAAGTGTTAAACTCTAAAGGGAATTTTTAAAAAATTTTATGTGTAAGAAAAAGATAATTAAAAATTCTAAACTTATAAAATTATACAAAAAAAATTCTTACAAAAGAAAATTGATATTTGAAAAAAATAGAAAACTCCTAAAATAAATTAGAGTTTCAAACACTTAATTAATATGTATTTAATGAAAGTATTTAAAGAATTTTAAAATTTTAAACTTAGAAAATTTTACTAAAATAATTTACATAATAGGAAATTTTGTATTTTGAAAATGAAAAAATTCCAAAAATATGTTTAAATTTTATAAAAATGAATTTAATTCAACTCATTAATTAAAATATTAATTTACAAAACAGTAAGGATGAAAACTTAATTTTTGGAACAACTTTTACAAAAAAATTTTGCTAGTGTAATACTCACAGTACTGTAAAAAATTTAACATTAATGAATAAAATTGACAATTTGAAATCTTGTGATATAAAATGCCAATACAAATTTTTTCTTAAATATGTTTTTTGGGGTAAGTATTAGCATAAATACTATAGGGTATTGGTAAAAATATATGCCAATTTTCTTTTAAAATTTCATAAAAAATCTAAAAAATTCCTAAAAGTAGGGAATTCAACCTTGATATCATCTACGAAAGTGAATTTTAAATTTTCAAAAGAATCAATTTAAAAACTAAGTTTTTACCTTGATACTCATCTTTTTTATTTGAAATTTATTCTTTACGAATCTGGAAATGGTAATTTTTCTATAATGTGCACAAGCGATCATTTAGATATTATGTAATAGGTCTTGAAAACACCCAGTCCACCTGGAAGAGGTCAACCCCTACCGAGATGATTACCTAATTATCAATCTTGAATATTTTAGGATTATTAAGGAAATGACTGGGATAAAATTAAGCGTCTACAACCTATTTTTGCTAACATTCCAATGTTGAAATGCATTGTGTTAATCCATGGTGTTCTATTAGCAAAATGGGTTTCCAAACATAAAGCACAAGAAAAACTAAAAGGAGCGCATGAAAAATAATGTATGAAGGAAGGTTCAGCATTACATCGCTTATTACAAAAAAAAGGATAAATTTAGCCATCCATGTCTAAAGTTGCATTACAACTTCAAAAGTCTTGAAGCAAGTGTTCTAAACCTCCAGATTCTAGAGAATGCAACTTTATAGGGAACCTTATTTGATTATCTCAAGAATAGTATTCTTATTACCAATTACCATGATGCAAAACAACTAAAGGGAAAAAATAAAAGATATTTTTGGAACAAGAATGATCTTTTTTTTAATTTTATTTGCTAGATCACTGAATTGTATTTTCTTATTGATATACATCCATTGTTGGAAGAAGTACATGATAGAAGTAGCAAAGAACATGAAGGAGGTAAAAAGTTTTCCTAAAAACTCTTAGATATTGGGTATTACTGGCCTACTATGGAAAAAATGCTTTGAATCATAAAAAAAATGTCACTAATGCCATGCCTATAGAAATACCATACATGCTCTAATAGTGAAACACTATAATATCACTACTTCATGGCCTTTCCATACTTGAGCATTTAATTTAATTGGATAAATTAATCCTCCTTCTATATACACAGATACTAGAAGCAATGAGTGCTTCACAAAATGGGTAAAAACTATTTCTCTAAAGAAAGCAATAAGTCCAGTCATAGCAAATTCCAACAAAGATAACATGATCTTTTAGTATGGAAAACCTATTCTGTAACAATAATAAAATTCCTTTCACTAATTCAAATGTAAGAGAATTACTTATTATTTATGATATCAATCATCTGACATCATCTCCTTGTTATCGAAAAATAAGTGGCTAAACTGAAGCAACCAACAAAACTTTACTGAAGATTCTTAGTTAGAAATTCCATACAGAACCAAAACTATGATGTGAAGCTCTTCCAGTAGCATTATGGACACATAAAACTTCAAAGCGAGGACCTGCGAAGGCAATTCTTTTCTCATTAGTAGATGGAATAAAAGCCATGTTACAAGCAGAAATACCAGTGCCTTCTGCAAGACTAACCTTGAATATAAAGCACGATAATGATACTTTATGGATGTTATCTTAAAGCATTAGAAGAAAGAAAAGATAAAGCAAAGAAAAACCTGCTAGTGCACCAAAGAAGATTAAGTAGACCTTAAGATAAATTGGTGAAAAGAAAAAAAAATTGAATAAGCTGAATTGGTGTTATTATTGTAAAACACATCAAAAGAGGAACATTAGCCTTTAAGTTTAGTCCAAAGAGAGAATAACCACACATTGTACATGAAGTGAATAAAAAAGGATATTACGAGTTCATAAATCTAAAAACATTCAGTACATAAAAAAATTTCATGTGTCCACAACATTTAGCATATAAAAAAATTTAATTTATAATACTCGTATTTTACTTTTTGTCTTCTACATTACATCATCAATAAAGCTCATTTTACTCTCTTTTGTAACAAATTTTAATAAACAAATCATACTGCAGCCATAGCTATATCGCTTATATTTTCACTGTACTTTACTATTTATAGTCATAATTTTATCATTTATATTTTGGCTACATGTTACCATGTTTATTCCAGCTGTTGCTCTATTGCTCATTTTTAGCTAAGATTAATACATTGAGATTACCTATAACACTTTAAAAAAAGATTGAATACATCTCTTAGATATTGAGTTGAGAGACATTCTCTCTTTCATATAATATTGAGAAAAGTTGTCCTTGGTCGCATACATACATATATACAAACTTAGCTATGGAAAAAAATAAAGTTTCATATCATAGAAAAAATAAATGTATTCTCATCAATATCAAAGTTTCAAAAAAAAAGTTATAAAAAAGAGAAAAAAAGAATACAGCCAACTATGTAACTCCATGGAAAATAGGTGGAACCACTAAACTAGAGCATCTAATTGTTTCTGTAACCTAATTTTGCAATTTTTACAACTCTAATCCTTTCTATAGTGAAGCTACCTTTCAGTAACTTCTTCCATATCTTTTTCTAATTAAGGCTTATTAACTCGTATAGAAAAAAACTTTGGCTTTAGATGCACAGGTATCAATAGAATCAAGCTTAACTCTAGCTTTTAATTGCAACTTTTAGAAGAAATGCTAAACCACGGAGCATCATCTATTATCAAAGCCTTTTTTAGTACATCTAATGCAAAAAAGATAAAGTATGCACTTTTAAATATACAGGTATCCCAAAAAAACCCTATTTTTGATAAATACTCTCTAAATAGTTCACATGTCTCAACAAAACAAATAAACCATGAAAATCAACTCTAGTAGAAGCATTCCCTAGACAAGTTCCAAAAAATACCACATACAATATTAGCATTATGTGCACTAGCACTAAAGACAAAGACATATATGAAGCAAGCAGCATCATCATCAGCAAAAGTCTGATCCTAAATCTGAATAGATTATGCCTGGACAACTTGAATATCCTCATTTTGAACATTCATCATTGTTGTTATCACTAAAATTATCATCCAAGTCTATGTCAATAAAAGATCTAGAATGCTCTGTCTAGATATTCACACCAAGAGAAGAAACATCATCTTCAACTTTTACATTATTAGCTTTATCTATATCACCAAGGTTTTTTGTATCAAGGAAATGTTCACCATTAACCTCATCATTCAATTTATCATTAGAAGACCCCTTGTCATCATCTATAACAAGTTCTTTCTCTTACAAAAGCGAAGTAAAAACATGAAGTATGGAGGAAAATATATATATAAAACTTTACCAAGAAAAAAAATTAGTGTATGCTCTTAAACGAATCAAATTAAGACAGAAGATAAATAGTCAATTAGCTGCATACACATTACTAGTCAAAGTATCAAAAGGTTTTCCTTTATGTTAGTGGCATGATTAACTATCATGTAAACACTATTAGATAAAGCCTGTGTAACATAATGACCTTGGAAAAATATATAATGAGTTATGATGATGAGATCTTTATGCATCAAAGTTGCATTTCTAAAATTATTCTTGGTCATCATACTATTAAGACAGGGCATTAACATTACCCAAAGACTAGCATGTCCTAAGCCTTCATGCATTTGATACGCGTAACACTTTTGACCCTACAAGTATAAAGGTATTTGGGATAGCATATAGGTACTTGTTTTGTAGAAACAAGTTCACTGAACATGGTCAAAATAGTCACTCAAGTGTCTATAGAGTATGCTCTCATATTCTAGTCTTGTACAATAGTTGTTAGACTTGTGATAATAGGTTATCTTGTATGTGAAGTGTCATACTTTGATTTATCTAAAACGGGTCTACAGAGATCGATGTCTAAGCTAGGGTGCTTTGGGTATGCATTAAGCATACGAAGATAGATGAGTGATCTAGAAAGGTCACCACTTCTAATGATATTGGAGATATATCTTAAATGATCTTAACTATGTTTAATTAGATTAAAGTCTCTCGCCAGAGCATAGAGAATTTTGAAGGATCGTTCTTCATAGAATCATAAAACATTAACCATAAGTTATAAGATCTAACATGGCTTAAAGCATAGTAGACATTGAACCATACTCATGCTTATTTTGGGATATATGGTGAAGGGATCATACTACACTAATAGGCTAGTTATTGAAAAGTTTTAATGAGGTCATATTAACTTCTTAACATTTAGGTAGTTATGATAGGTTGCTAGATCCCGCTCTTGATCTATGGATAATTAATTATATTCATTGCCAATAAGTTAGGAACCTAATGTGTCACATACAGTAAGATGGATATGTTGAATTAAATCCAAGATTTAATTATGTATGACTTAATTAAATAAAAGGAAATTTGATTGGAGGGCTCGATTAAATAATTTAATTAAGACTTATTAAGACAAAATTAGATTTATGAAATCTAAGTTTTGTTGTTTTATTAAAACATGCTAGATAAGATTGCATTATCAAGATAATGTCTAAATTAGGACATACCATGTCAAGGTAATAAAGTTTTTTTCCTAGTTAAAATAAGATTTCACCTAGACTTGGGATTGGATTATAAGTCAAAATTTTCTATCTATTGGTCAGTCTCCCTTAGAATATTCTTATGATATTAGTTACTCAATAATTAATATTAAACAAGATTAAAATTAAGTTAAAATAGTTTTAGTTAAATCAAAGATTTTATGGAGATAAATTCCATAGGGATGTTTATGCTAGGGATGTCCATAGCTTGGGCCGTGGCCCGAAAAAATTAAAACTCTAACCCCAACTCATATTTGGCTTAGCTTAGCCCACCTAGTTAGGCTCGAATCATTATTCATCTTATAAAAAATTATTTTATATTAATATTTATATATTTTATAATTAAATTTAAAGAAAATATATTATTTTAATATAAAATATTGTTTCAAGTAAGCTTGGAACAAAAAAATGCAAGCCTGAGCCTAATCCATGGACAAGTCTAATGTATACTAGCCACTATTGTTTCCAATTTATTTATCTAATTTTATAATTATTAGATAATTATGTTTATTAGATGAATATTATTTATTGAGATAAATAAAGAGTTTAAATTATAGAATTAAACTCATAGAAATAATTATTAGCCTAATATTCCTTTAAATTATGCCAACAGCTTAGTCTATTGGACCAATGATGTTGGCCAAATTCCAGGCCTAATATAGATAGGAAAATTTGCAAAGGCAAAAGGGAAGGGATTAATCAATTAAAATCCTAAAATAAACTGAAAGTGTTTCACTTGATTTATGAGTTCTATTTAGATTAAAACTTTTCCATCTTAAATTCAACTAGGATTTTGATTGAGCTAGTATGAAAAAGCATGGTGGGTTGGAAAAATTATATGTAATTTTTTAACCTAAATTTTAAGGTTAGATTATAAAATCTAGAGAGAGAATATCTTCTAAATAGAGAAAATAGTTTCTCATAGGATTTTCTCCCTTGCTTTACCTCCCTAAGGTTTCTAAGCTATTACATTACCTTGTTCTTAAGTCTCTTCTTGGTTCCCAATTGATCAAAGTAAGATATTTACCTTTTGGTTGAGGCTTAACCAACTAGCACTAGAGAACCATTGGGCCTTAAGAAGATTTCAACAACCATCTCTGTGGATAACCATTAGAGGCAGGATACATGCACTGCTTGTGATCTAAGAAATCTTTTCAAGAATCCATAATCGCCAACCTTAAAGATCTTTTTAATTTTTTTTTTGTTTTAGATTTTGACATCTAAAAATAAGGTAACCTCTAAACAAATTGGTGTTTAAATTCTATTAAAATTTCAAAGTTTACTACATGTAATTCCCTCTTTAAAAATCTGTAAGAAAGTCCATTATTTTTGTGTTTAAATCTTTCATTGCTTTTTTCTTTTTTTATGTTGATTTTTGAAATCCAATACATGTATAAGGCTGGGCTATACAAGGATTTTCATCCCTTCAAGAAAAATAAGAAAAAGGAAAAAAAAAGAATTAGAATAACTTACTTTGGCAATAGAAGTGTCCATGGGCCAAGGCCTAGCTTGGCCTAAGCTTGCATTTTTTTTAATTGGCCTAACTTAATGCAGAATAGTATCTTTATATTCAAACAATATATATTTTTATTTAAGTTTAATTATAAAATATATAAATATTAAAATAAAAATAATTTTTAATAGGATGAACAACAATTTTGGCTAAATTTGTAGGCTGGGCTTGGCCGAATACAGGCCCAAGCTCAGAATTCAAAAATTTTTTAGGCCACAACCCAGATCGACTTGGCATATGGACACCTCTATTTGGTAGAAGATAAATGTTTCCTCTTGTTTGAATTGTAGTATGAGAAGTAGAAACACTAATAATCTCTCCATCTAATTGACTTTTTTCATAGAAGCACAGACCAAATGTAAAGATATATCACCTTGAGTAATAGCGAAAAGCTTGAGATGTTCTTTAGAATTAGTGTTATGCAAAAGGATGTCCAGTCAAAGATGCATTCACCTTAATAAGCAAGCTACCCAAAACTATAATAAGTCTCTCTATTAAATGCCGACCTGAAACACTGTCTAATTTCTTTATGTTTTGTAAGATATTATCAAGAAGAAATTCAAAAGCACAAGGATAAAAATGTGTAAGCAATGGTGTAAGAGGCTTACCTGGAACCATCTGATCATACCTAAATTAGCTTACCACTTTAAAGATCGAATATACTTTAATAGAGAGCACACTTCTTTCAATCCCAGCACTATGAGTCTCAATCATAAAAGATAACATAATACGTTTTACCTATAAGTAGAATTCAATTTCTAGCCTGCTTAGTTTCTAAAAGCAAGGTTGATCTAGAATACCATAGTATGAATAAGATTACCATAACAATTTTCACCTAAGTACGGGTAGCAAATAAACCCCTTAACCACATCAAGCACATCAAGAATACTTTCTTTAACTTTTGATGTGCCATACCTAAGCCCTATAGTCATTCTTGGAGGTATTTCTAGAAAAAGAAGTAGTAATGAAGGATATGGATTAGGCATAGGAGTGCAAGAACTGAACCTTTCCCATAAGCACATTTAAATGAAAGATATATCTATGTATATCAAAATTTTATACTGACCAACTGATACTTTAGTCTTTGAATGATAAAAATCTAACTGCTTACAAAAAATCCCAAATAGAATAGAGCTAGAGAGAATTGCATACCTTTAGCAATCTTAATAGCTATAGGGATGATAGTTGGGCTGATTCCATTATTAGGACATCCTAAAAAGATATGTCGATCTAACCACATAATCGACAATGCTTCCAATTCATGTTTATGATTAGGAAAGTTAGGACAGCTATCTTCACCTTTTTTAAGATGGAGTTTATGGTGAAACATATAACTAAAGAGTCAAACAACCTTTGATTTCTCCTACCACTTTTAAACAAATCACAAAAGAAGCTACAGATTTGTTTCTCTTGTTTAGATAGCTTCAATAAACAAATATCATGTTTTCCAATACATTAAAGATCAAGAAGAGCCATACATTCTTAACAGTAAAAATGAAGTCTCTTAAAGCAATAATCATCATGTGAGAAAAGGTACTCCATCTCACAAAGATAGTGTGCCACATGTCTATTCTTCTTTCTCGTTGAATGTAAAGTCTAGAAGTGACTCACACAACATCAGACATTCTCACAGAAGAAAGAGTGTTTGGATGAGCAAATTTCTCTAAGACTTTATTCACCCAGCTTTCCCAACCTTAACAAGTTGTGAATTGGAGCCATACTTAGTCACCAAAGAGGAAATTTTTCGCATTTAAATCTGAACTTTAGAATATAGGCAACTAGAAGATAGACTCTACAACCCCGTTGCACTTTTGAATCAATGCTTTGCTAAGAATAAGTAGCAGGAGGGGTTGGATAATTAGCAATTTCCTTGCGTGCTACACTCGCTCCTTTAAATGGTCTTCTTTTCCTTTCTTGATAATTTCATCAGACTAATCCTTAAGAACAGAAGTAGGCACATAAGCTTTGCCCATACAAATATGAATATTTTTACCAAGAGGGGCTAAAGAAACACCGTAAGAAACAATATCTTTTCTATTCTTCATAGGAGGCCGAATAGCATGAGAAGGTTTTTCTATAACTATTCTTGTCCATAATGGAAAGGAATGCCTACAAAGTCAACAACAACTAAAATCAGATAAGTATTTTTATCTTGTATTTTACTTAACAATGTATTCTTTAGTTAGAATTTTTTAGGTAAAAACAAATTGTTCATATAAAAAAAAGTCAAATTTAATGGACGCTTGTGATGTATAACTTATTGGATGCGTGCAGCATCCATTTATTATAATTTAGGGTTTATACACCTTAAAATTTTGATGGACGTCAATATCAGTTACAACTTATTTATTATTTAAAAAAACTAAACTTTATTTATTTTTTACAAAAAAAAAAATCTACGTGCAATATTTATGATTTTGCGAATAACTTATTTTATCGAAGAGATTTTCGAACAGATTTGAGAGAATTCAAGCTTTAAACTTTAAGAGAAACCAAGTTCTTAGTTTGTTTTGGGATATAACTTTTCTCAAAATAATTCTCTATTTATAAGCTTTAGAGAATCAAAATCTTTTAATTACAAATATTTACTTACCTTTTATAAGTAAAAACTATAAATCCCTAATAATCTTTTTCAAAATCATATCAATTTTCTTTATTAAATATTATTATCAACTTTAATCATATAATTTCTTTTATTATTATTTTTTTCTTATCAAACCGATAAAAGAAATTTTTTTTTTTTTGAAATACTTTGTGTTTATTTGTTGTTATGCTATCATACTATAGGCAGCACTCCCTCAAGGATTTTCAATTTTAATAGAAATAATTGAGAAGGTAAAATTGAGAAAGGCATTTATTTAAAAAAATTTTGCAGTATGCTGCTGCACCATATAGCTGCAGCTGTTGTGTAATGTAGCAGCGACACTTTGCTGCATTATGGGACAGCAACTTCATGCTCCATGAAGTAAAAAATTTGCAGCCGAAAATTTTGGGTGCAACGTTCACCGCTGCTACGCCTTATCTTTTAAGGCGTAGCAACAACTTGTTATTCCCTATTTTATAGGTAGTAAGAACGGTCTATCGCATCCTATTTTTAGTGTAGCACTAAACGGTTGCGCTTTATTTTTTTAGAAGGCAATATCTCGTTACATCCATTTTATTTGATTATTATTGCTATTATTTTTTTCCTGAAAAAGAACGAACTTGCTTCGCTCAAAATATCCGCGTGCAATGCAGGACGTCCTATCAGACATATACCAGCTTTGAAGTGTGCTATAAATATTAGTGTTTTCTTAGGTACCACTATAAATGTTAGTGTTAAACCCATATATTGAAGCCAGCTCATCATGCACATAACCTGACTTGACAGTAAAGTGTTTTACAAGTCAAGCATGCGAGAAACAATTACTAAAGATTCCAAAAACAATTCTATGGTTTAGCTTAGTTATTTTTGTTCTTCATGAACAAACATGTGCACGTGACTGCAAAAATAAAATTGGATTTTATAATTTATATGTTCAGTGAAATTATGTCACCAGAACTTTACACATCGACCACTTTGTTTTAGTGAATAAAAAGATATATTATAAAATTTATATTTTAACCTTTCATAACTTTTTGGAGATTTTGTCAACATGTTTCAACGATATCCACGGGAACGAAGCAAAAGGCTTCAAAAAAGGGTATATATTATTCATGTTTAGTGTTTTGCCATATTTTTTGGGCACAGCACAGCATACTATTCATTTTTTTAGGGCATGGCAGATGCATGTTGCACTTTTCCTGTGTAGCTACCACTACACAATTTTTTAAACACAATTTAATGCATGGAACTCTTCTTGATCTTTATCGAAGAATTTTCTATGCAGGGGGAGTAAAGTGAGAAAATTAAATTTAATTTTCTGATGTGTATATATATTTTTACTCTTTGTTGTCTCACGTGTTTTCTTTAGTGAAATAGCTTGCACTATTTACTTTTGAGTTATGAGATTATGATCACTCAATCACTATTTTCTATACATTTCATATTTCGCTTTTATTAAATCACTCTTGGATGAGAACTTATTCTATTAAAAATTCTCATGCAAAGGGTAAAATATAAATATTTGATTTTAACTACTAATATATTATCTCTTCTTGAAGAGAAATAAAATTATTTTACAAGCAACTACACTTCTAAATAGCAAAGGTACTTAAAACAAGTAACCATGGTGCTTCATCAAATGCTCCTCTATTGGAAATATCTTGTTTAGAACAGTTAGTGTTCTTATGTTTAGAACAATTATTGATTCAAAATATCTTGTATTTAGAACAACTCTTTTTCAAAACAACCAATATTTAGAACAGTTGTTATTTAGAATTGCTCTTTCAAGATAGCTCTTGTTCAGAACATCTTATGTTCTGAAAATTCTTGTTCATATTAGCTTCTATTTAGAATAGCCTACAGTTTGAACAATTCTACTCAAAAAAATGTCTTCAAGGAACAAGTCATTTACAAAACAATAGTCTAATGGAAAGATATATCTACTAAAAAGAGTATTCTATAGAAGATTTTCCACTTGATACTACTTTACTAAAATAGAATAAGTGAAAATAACCCTAAAATATGGAAGGGTTCAGGGGTTAGTTTCACAATTGGGATATACTTGGGAGCTTAGGGTGGTGGATCAAAGATGGAGGTAGTTAAGAGATGTTCTTTTAACCTTTCTTTGAAGTATGAGTGCTTTTCCCTTTATTTGAAAACAAATGGTGAACTCTTGTTCCTTACCATTATCAATAAACTCCTAACATTAATACTTTAGTAAATGTTATTCTTTCATTGTACCCACTAAATATACAAACATAGTAACTTTTATTTTATGGATATAAGTTTTGTAACTCCTTTTCTAAAGCCCTATAAATAGGAGTTCTCTAAACTCTTGGAGGTACTTTTAGGGCATTTGTTAGAACTCTTACTCTTAAGCTCTCTTTGCATTTCTCCATTTTCAGTTGTGTCTATTATTCAACTCAACCTTGCACCACCATCTTTTTACTTTTTTCATGTTACAAACCACCACTTATCATTGCACTCAATACTTCAAGGCTTGTGCTTGTCTTCCTCTCTACCATCTTCCAACAACATTTTGCTCATTTGTATGCAATGTTCCTTTCTTTTAGAAGAACCCTCTATAATACTTAGCAGGTGATATCAAGCTAAATCGATACATGAGTGCTATCAAACTCCAATCCTCCAAATGCTTGAAACCAGGTCACTAGAGCATGATAGATGAAATATATCCTAATTAGGTGGTATCACACCAAATCCATGTAAATGAGTGCTAGTAGTCTCAAATCCTTCAAATGTTTGACACTAGTCTTATGGATCTAACTTAAGATGACTAGATGAGCCTTCACCATAAATTTGATTCATGAATAAATATATTGGTTTTAGTAAGAATAAAAAAGAAATATCTATAAAAATATTAATTTCCTAAAATCAAAGTGTAAGAAAATAAGTTATGTACGCCTATAATTTCTTTACTTTTGTCCATAAAATCATAGTCTCTTTATTTATAAGTGAAATCAAACATTCCTTGTATGTAACTGGTCAATCTTGTATGTAATTCATGTGCAATAATTTATTCACAAATAATTGGTAGTTTCATGTATCTCTTGAATTGCACAAGACTTGGCATAACTTACTCAGCTAAGAAACTAAGTAGATTTACATGTAATCTTGGGAAGTACCTCGAAAGTTTGTTGTAAGGGTACTCACATATTTAAGATACACCTCAGATTATGGACTGCACTAAACAAGATATCCTTTTGTACTTGAAGGGTACAGTGATGCAAATTAGATATCCAATACTAAAGATTTGAAATCCACTAGTGGATTTGTCTTTACTATTAGATGAGCCACAGTGTCTTGAAAATCTTCTAAAAATGTGTATAGCTAAATCCATGATAGAATATGAGTTTATAGCTTTAGATAAAAATAAAGAAAAAGCATAATGGCATTGAAATTTTTTAGAAGATATTCCATGTTGGTTGAAACCTATGCCAACAATATGTATACATTATGATAGCCAATCTGCAATTGTTAAGGCATAGAATAGTTTGTATAATGGTAAGTCTTGATCGATCATTGTAAGAACATTGCCCCTAAATGGGATAATCTTTATTAATTATGTAAAATCAAAGGATAATATTATAGATTCGCTAACAAAAGGTTTAAAGAGAGAGAGCAAGTTTATAAATCATCAAGGGGAATGAGACTTAAGCCTATTAATTAAAAGTTATATAATGGCAACTCAACCTAGTTTACTGAAGATCACAAGATCTAGGTTCAAAGGGACAACAACCTAGTTGACTAAAGATCACAAGATCTAGGCTCAAAGGGATAACATAATTATGTTAACTTAGTATGAACATTAAAAGAGTTAAAAACTCTGAATCAATACTTCTTGCAAAGGAGTTAGGATAAGCCATGCTTTTAATGATTCTTACAGCCTGATGAAATCAAGTGGGGTATTGCAAAATACTCTTGAGAAAGGATCATAAATATAAATGTGAAACATTGCTATTTCTATGAGAATTGAAAATGTTGAATTCTTTAAAACTCTTATAGAAAAGAACATGTTTGGAGCCAAAATGAACATAATCGTGATAACCAAGGGTGTTCAAAAAAGGATTGTGTGACACCTTTTCGTCTTGGTTTACAAGAAAAGCTGAATAGGTTAGGACATCAATTTCAATAATTAATTAAGTAAATTTGATAGTTTGCTGCTATGGAAGGTTCAAGGTCAAAAGCTACCTATCTTGATACTACAACTCTTCATAATTATTGTCTCTCGTATTTTAAGTTAGTTTTTTATTCTAATTAGACAATTCTATTCATGTAGGGATTGTTGGATATAATGCTAAATCAACAATGTATACATATAAAAAATGAATACATATATTTGTCATATGGTATATGTAGGTTTTCATACATAGATACACAGTATATGGTAACATTATATGATTGATATTTATGGAGAATGAGAAATTGATCTCAATAAGTCCACTTAAAGAGTAAGAAATTTTTTGGTGTTGAAGTTAAAATGAATCCTACATTAGTAACATAAGTGCTATGTTTTGTGATTTATAAATGCATGGTTTCAATGTGTAGTTGGACCTTAAAGGGGCACCAAAGCTTTTATGTGAGGTTTGAGGCCTACATGTATTAGGCCACTGCACATGTATGAGGAGCTAAGTTGAGCCAAGTTAGGCCTAGGTTTGGGATTGGGCTTGGGTTTGGGTTAATAATAGAAGTGGCTTTATTTTTTTACGTCCCACCTATTAATGTTTTGAGCCCAAATCAAAAACCGATTTTTTTCTGATTAGGAAATGTTATCTGGATTTGTTTTATTTTTTAAATTTTAAACTTTTGTTCGAATTAAGATAAGTAGTTTTGTTTTATTTAAACAGTTGTTTATGTTCAAAATTTAAACAGCTTCTTATTTTTTTAAAATTGTCTATAAAATAGTTTTTTATAAGTAAAGTTCAATTTATGTGTTATTTGAAATTGCTTCCTTCCTTTTTCTTTCAACTCTGCCATCATTTATATTTTAGAGACTAATGAAACATGTTCTATTTAGTGTGTTTCTATTGTAAGTGCTACCAACTACCATAAAAAGAAAACCTAGGAGACATGTTGCAGAATCTGTCTAGCATATTATAGGTAGGTAATAAATGTCTTAAGGTAAAAAACTTGACTCGATGTTATTATATGCCCTAAAGCCAATCAGCTTGTATGAGGTACATATAAGCTAACAATGCAAACCAATCCCTTATGTTAGTGATTAAAAGTTTTCCTTCATATCAGTGGCATGATTGACACTTATGCAAACACTAATTGAATAAAACCCATGAAACATAATGGCTTTGGAAAGTTAGTAATGAGTTACAATGATGAGATCCTTTGCATCAAAGCCATGTTTCTAAAAAAAGTTCCTAGTCATCATACTATCAAGATAGGGCATTGACGATGCATAAAAACTAGCATATGTTAAGCCTCTATGCATTTTATGCATGCAACTCGTTGATCTCATAGAAGTTAAAGTATAAAGATACTTGCAAATAGCATATCAATGCTTGTTTTATAGAAATAAGTTCACTAAACATGGCCTAATAGGAACTCTATTTGGTATAAATCACTCAAGTGTCTATGGAATATGTTCTCATGTGCCAATCATGTATATTAGTCCTCAGACTTGTGATACTAGGTCATCTCTCATAGGGAGTGTTATACTTTGATCCACTACAAATGGGTCCCCAACGGATGGATACCAAAATAAAGGTGGTATTAGGTATGACATGAAGCATGCATGGATGAATAAGTGATCCAGAGAGGATTCATGATTCAGAGTGACATTGGAGGCTATCTCCTATGTTTTTGGCTTTGGTTAACTTAATAAAGTTGTTGGCCAACGCATGATGAATTTAGGCAAAATTGTCTCTCCAAATTCATAAGGTTAACCGCAAGTCATAAAAACTAATATGGATTGATACATGAGTTGACACTGCACCATGCTCATGGTCTTTCTGGGGTATTTGGTGAAAAGATCGAAGTACACTAAGACTTGGTTATTCAAAAGCTTCTTAAGATATTGTAGACAACTAATTTCATCCAGGTCTTTTTTTCAATAGTTTCAATTATCCAAGACCGGAAATATGATTGTCGCCCTAATAGAAGTCAGCGTCTGCTGAGGAATTTTCACATATTTGTAACTTATTTTGTCATATATACATGATTGTATTGACATGTGACAGAAAAAAATGCCATTTGAAAACTGATCTCGAATAAAAAAGATCAATATTCAAAGGAAAATTTTGTTTTAAAGCATTTTCTTGCCAAATTTGGAAAATCATTCATGCAGATGATATTATGGCCAGATTTCCATATTTATCAATTTTTTGAGGTTTTTCGTAAAGTGTAAAAAATTGACCGTTGAATATCTTACTAACAGTTGTGTAATATTCATGCCAATATGCATTCCAAAAAAAAAATAAAAAATATTCAAGGAAAGAAAAAAGTATTGGTGTTTTTACCATAATGTCAAATTGTCAATTCTGTTAATTAATTTTGATTCTTTACAGTATCGCGAGTACTATGCTCATGAAATTGTTTTAGTTAAATCTATTTCAGATTTCAAAATTTTATTTTTTATTTTTGATAATTAACTTTTTAGATAATATGTTGTATTTAATCCATTTTATATAATTTTCAATGTATTCTTTAAAATTTTCTCAGTTTCAAAATATGAGCTTTCATTTACCTATAAAATTTTTGGTAGAATTTTTTCGAGTTTTAAACTTCAAAATTCTTTAAATATTTTCATTTAACCACCATCAAATCAGTTTTTCAAAATTAATTTTATTTTATGAGTTTTTTAAATTTTCTCATTTTAAGATACAGAGTTTTCTACTCCGTAAATTTTTTTGGGAGGAATTTTTCAAGTTTAAGGTTTTTAAAATTCATTAAATATTTTCATTAAATTTATTTTAAATCCTTTTTAAAAAATTTAATTTATTTTATGAGTTTTGCATTTTGTTTGAATTTTTTCGTTTTCAAGATATAGAGTTTTTTACTTTATAAATTTTTTCGAAAGGAATTTTCAAGTTTAAGATTTTTAAAATTCATTAAATATTTTTATTAAATTTATATTAAATCAGTTTTAAAATTTTAATTTATTTTATGAGTTTTGCTTTTTTTTTCCAAAATAACAAATTTCTTCTATAAAGGTTTTCTCGTGAAATTTACGAGTTTTGAATTTTAATTTTTTTCTTGCACGTAAGACTTCTCAAAAATTTTTCTTGTATAATTTAATACTTGAAATCTTTATAAAAAATTTCTATTAATTTTATTTTGGGCAAAATCTCCCTAATGAGCCTAAAAGTTTCAACTTTTGCAAATAAGCTCAATAATTTCCCAACAAGCTCAATGACTTTACCAAGCCCATTTTCTTGATTTCCCACCAAGCCCATTTTATTCTATAACAACCTACCAAGCCCATTGTAATCTCTAATTTTCAACAAAATCCACCCACTTTTTCTTTTTAATTTTTTATTTTTATATCAATTATTTTGATTCAAAAATATTTTTATTTTTTATGGAATTTTGATTAGAATTTTCATATGATTAAATTCTTAATTGGATTTATTATGTGGAACTTTGTTGAGTACATGAATTTTAATTTGTTATCATTTTTTCATGGAATTTCCAATTAGGCTTTTAGGCACCTTGATTGCATTTGTTTCTTTACTTCTAAGATTATGTTTACTCGTAAAATTATAATGTAATTATGTTTTTGCATAATTAATTTTATAATTTGCTAATTTAGTTACATAAAATTTAATTTGGTTGGAATTAAATTCCTTTCTAACTAATATAGTTTCTTCTTAACCAATTCCATCAAGTTGGCCAAAAATGACACATCATCATCATGTCACCTAAACTAGCATAATCATGACAATGGAATGGTGGCTTGTAAGAAAAGATGACAGGGGCATGGGCTTATGACACAAAAATCATCATTTTCCAACCTAACATGTTAACATAATATAAAATAAAATAAAATAAAAGCATAAAAAAAAACATGGAAATTCGGCCAAGGAGGATCCTCCTTGGTTGAATCATCCTCCCCTACAAATGTGGGAGGATGTTTTCTTGAAATATTTTTAGTTTTGGAAGCCAAAAAAAAAAAAAGAAAGTGAAAAAAGAAAAAAGAATTTAACTTATTTCAAAAAGCTTTCAAGGTAGTTTCTTCTTGAAAATCCATGTTTTTATTTCATCTTCTATTTTTATTCATTTCATTTTTTCATCTTCTTGAACTCTTCATGGTAGTTCCATGATCCTTACTTATTAAGGTGATTAAGCTTAAGCTATGGCATAGTTCATGCTTTAAAAGCTAAGCTTAGAACCATGACCATTCTTTTATTATTTTTTTTTTGTTGTTTAAATTTCATTAAAATCATATTTTTGAAGTTTAAATGCTTTAGGTCATGTTCATATGAGTTAAAATAATTTTTAGTGTTGATGGACTTTATGAATCAAACATGCTTGTATTTAGAATTTTTTATTTTATTTTTATTTTTATATCTAGTTTATGACTTCTCTTAAAAATTCATATCTTGAGAATTTTTGTTTTATGTTGAGCTTGGTAGTATTCTAGGATGATCTTAACATGCATTCAGGTCTAGTTTCATGAAAAATGAACTTTTAGGGGTCATTTTTTTAAATAGTTGAAATTTTAGAGGTTAAATTTTTTTCTTTAATTTTTTATGCCACTTAGGGGTTGTTTTGGTTTATGGTAGCATTGGTAGGGGCTGTTTCACAATTTTTCCATTTTTCTTCAAACCTATTTATGGGTGTTTCCTAGCTTGGTTGAAATCTATAAGGGTCAAAATTGCAAATTTTAATTTTTTTGGGCTATTTAAGGGTATTTCTTATTTGGTCAAATCCTTAAAGACCATTTTATAATTTTTTAAAATTCTAAATTTATTTAGAAGTATCTACATGATTAAGTCAATTAGGTAGTGCTAGAAAGTAGAAATTTTCAATTTTTAGGCATTTTAAGGGCATTTAACAATTTAAAAAAAAAATTTAAGGATTTAGCTACAAAATCATAAATTTTTTTTGAGGCCACAGGTGCTTGGCCGAATGGTCCTAGAGCCTTTAGGTGAATTTGTTATGTATTTTTGATGTGTTTTGATATGTGTTATGCATTTTAAATCATTTAGGAACCAATTTGCAATTTTAGAAAAGTTTAGGGACCATTAGGTAAATCGAGCATTTTTAGGTCAAAATAGTCATCTCTAGCATGAAATCATCCACGTAGATTATATTAAATATTTTTAGCATTCCATTGGTCCTCCGGTTGGATGCTAAAAATATTGAAATCTTTCTTACTATTTCGGTATCTATTAGGATACAAAGTGTAATTTTTGAAAATTTAGGGACTTAATGGCATTGTTGCATTTTAGGTTGCTTTAAAAATCTAAATTACACATTTAGGGCAATTTGGGCCAAAAACATACTTTTAGCATTTTAGTTAATTTAGGACTAATATTTAATCTTGAAAATTTTAGGGACCTATTAGTAATTTTTGTACTTTAGCTCATTTTTGTCATCTAAATTGCCCATTTAGAGTAAAAATCATCATCGATTATCCTTTCATGTTCTTTAGGATTGCCGGATACTTTCACGTCGAAGGTACACCTTAAGGGCATTTTGATAATTTTCCTTGAGCTGAGTCTTAGGTAGTCATTGGGATGCCTTTATGCTAAAGATGTGCATTCAGGATAGGTTCACCTCTTTATAATCTTTTTTATGTCTTTTAGGGTTATCAAGATACTTTCACGTTAAAGGTATACCCTAGGGGCATTTTAGTAGTTATTTTTTAGCTGAGTCTTAGGTAGTCATCGGGATGACTTTATGCCAGAGACGTACATTGAGGATATGTTTTCCTTTTTATAATCCTTTTCATGTCCCTTAAGGTTGCCGAGATACTTTCAAATTGACGATACACCCTAAGGGCATTTTGGTAATTTTCTTTGAGCTGAGTCTTAGGTTGTCATTGGATGCTTTTATGTCAAAGATGTATATTTAGGATAGGTTCACCTTTTTATAATCTTTTTCAGGTCTTTTAGGGTTAGCAGGATACTTTCTTATCGAAGGTACACCCTTAGGGCATTTTAGTAGTTTTCTCGAGCTGACTCTTAGGTAGTCATGGGGATGATTTTATGCCAAATATTTACATTTAGGATAGATTTACCTTTTTCTAATCTTTTTCATGTCTTTTAGGGTTATCGAGATACTTTCACATTGAAAGTGTACCCCAAGGGCATTTTGGTAATTTCTATCGAGTCGAGTCCTAGAAAGTCATCGAGATGCTTTTATTCCAAAGATGTATGTTTAGGATAGGTTCACCTTTTTATAATCTTTTTCATGTCCTTTAGGGTTGCCGGGATACTTTCACGTTGAAGATACACCTCAATGGCATTTTGGTCATTTCTCTTGAGTCGAGTCAAAGGTAGTAATCGGGATGCTTTTATGCCAAAGATGTACTTTAGGATAGGTTTGCCCTTTTATAATCCTTTTCATGTCCTTTAGGGTCGTTAGGATACTTTAACGTTGAAGGTACACCCTAAAAGGAATTTGATAATTTCTTTCAAGTCGAGTCCTAGGTAGTCATCAGGATTCTTTTATTCCAAAGATGTACATTTAGGATGGATTCACCTTTCTATGATCCTTTTCATGTCCTTTAGGTCATCAAGATATTTTCACCTTGAAGGTACGCCTCAAAGGCATTTGGGTAATTTTCTTATAATCGAATCCTAGGTAGTCATTGGGATGCTTTTATACGAAAGATATACATTTAGGATAGGTTTGCCTTTTCATGTCCTTGAGGGTTGCTAGGATACTTTCATGTCAAAGGTATGGCCCAAGGGGCATTTTGGTAATTTTGTATTAGAACCAAGTCTTATATGATTATTAGGATATTTTCATGTCAAAGGTACACATTAGGAACAGGTTCATCATTTTAGATTGTTATCAAGTTTTAGGATGTTCTATAAATATTTTCAATATAATATAAAATTTTCTTTTCAGAAATTAAGGCAATGTCTCCAAGTTAGAATAATAAATAAAATTTCTCCCAAAATATGAGAGAGGCTCTAGGGATTATTTTAATATTGAGATATCCTTTTCAAAACAGAAATCTAGATTTTTATAAATTTCAATAAAAATAATAAAACCCTACGCATTCCTCTGGCCTTCCACCACGGTGTGAAAGATATTTTGAATTTTAAAACCTTTTATGTTCCTCTAGTTTTCCATTGGGATACAAAAGAGAATGATAAGCTTTCGTGTTCCACTGGTCCTCCGATAGAGTGCGTAAGAAATTTTAATTTTCCAAATTTTAAAAACCTAATTTTCCTAACACGAAATAATAAATTTGTTTCATAATATTTTGAATTTTAAAATCTTTTGTGTTCCTTTGGTTTTTTGTTGGGATACAAAAGAGAATGATAAAAAGCTTTCATGTTCCACTGGTCCTCCGATAGAGTGCATAAGAGATTTTGATTTTCAAAATTTTAAAAACTTGATTTTCCTAGCACGAAATAATAAATTTGTTTTATAAATTATTATTTCAAGAATTATAATTAAGTGCCATATGTTGAAACCGAATAAAAATTAAAATTCAAGTTAACATATAATTAATAAGGTATTGATTTTTAGGCATCGGAGAGGGTCAATCCTTACTTGTGATTGTAACCGGCTTTCGAACCCTTTATATGATTTCTGGTATGATCACAAACCTCGGAGTTAGTATTCTAGGGTTTTGTAACCCTCGAAATATGAACTTCAATAGGTGACCAATCTCACCTAGCCCAAATAGACTAGTGGCGACTCTAAATAAATAGTATTTCATAATAACTATGTAGGGTTAAGTCAAATGAATGATTCATCTCGATAACCTAGTCCCTAAAAATAAGAAAATGATGATAATAATATGGCATATAGAAACTAGAGAATATAAAATAGTGATATATCAGCAAACACAGAAGCGAAGGTCATTTGAGTTGAGCTTGGTTAGGATTCATATTTAGGCCATGTCACGATAGCTTGGCGACCCCACTGGGGACAATTAGAGAGTTAGGCCTAAAATTAATTATGTGTTAACAATTTTTTTATTAATTTGGTTTCAACCAATATTTAAGTATAATTCCTTGTACTTTTAAAAAGATTATTTTGGTTCTATATACAAATTTCAGTATATATTGTTCATATTTTTCACTAACCCTTTGGTTTCTTTTGCAGCATTATTTTTTAGGGGAATTTAGGATAGTTTTTTTTATTTTTGTAATGTTAAGTCCTAAAAGGTAAGTTGTTTCCCCCACACACACTGTTGCATATTCATATGCATTAGATTCTCCTCTAGGCATACGGAGGGCATAAGTACCTAATATTTTAGAAGGGGGTGAAGTAGCTCTACCTTCTGAAGTGTTAGCCTTTGTCTAGGCCAGTGAAAAGCCTACTGGTTGTAAATTCCTATGCTTGTTTGAGGTGTTAGCCTCATTATGGGCATGAAAGATACTCTCACTCAAATTGAACCCTTTTCGATATAAACTTGCGATGGGTAAGGATTAGGGCACCTTGTCAGTCCTTTTTAGACTTAGGGAACAATTTGAGTACCCATTTAGATGTCTAACCCAAACCTCATGTAATGAGCTATAAGAGACTCACCTTGTCAGAGCTATACCCTGGTCCTAGAAATTACAAATAATCGCTTATCATTTTGTACTTTCGTATCATACCAATGCTTTTGTTGTGGATCCAGGGAGTAAAAGTTGAACGCCAAGTACCTCAAAGTACTCAATTTTTATTATCGAGACTTTTGTTAAGGATCTGGGAGTACCAATTGGAAGCTAATTACCTCAAAGTTCTTATTTTATCATATCAACACTTCTACCAAGGATTTGGGGAAGTACAAGTTTAAAGGTAGCATATGTAAGACAAGAAAGTCATCTTATTGTTAAATGGCAATAAGACATTGCCAATGGAAGTCAAGATCATAGTGAGTTGAGAAAATGAGGAAATCCATTCCTACAGTGTCCCCGCCCTCAACCTTTTAGTGCTCAGCAACCTCAATAGGTTTATCCCTATACCTCACAACCCTTTATACAAACTTTTTTGATCTAGAGGTCTACAAAGGCAAAGAGACCTAGAAGAAAGTTTAGGCGATTCTCAAAAGCTAAAAATAAAAAAAAAGCAAGGTGCATCATGCCCCATGGATTTCCTACACTGAGCTTTTTCCTTTACTTATTCAAAATCAGATGATCTTTGTCATTCTAATAAAGCTTAGAAACATCTCTACCCTGAGTGGTATAATCTAAGCATCAGGATGCAACATTTTTTATCTAAGGATTTCATCTACCAATGCGTGTTCAATGTAAGGATGATTTAAAGTATTCAGTGCGGTTGACTAGAGGATCACAGGCTACTGCAAACTCTAACTTGAATTGCTTGGATGATTACTTTCTATGCCATAAGCTTTTGGATTCATTTTCTTGGCTAAAGAATTTAGTAAAGAGTCATATATTGGTTATCTTCATGGCTTGATTGAGATGACAGGAAATAACCATGCATCTTGCAGAATTTTTGACTTTGAGAACCTAGAGTTATATACATCTTTTGATGTTCTCTAGCCAATTTACAATTTAGTCCTTAGGAATGCCAATCTAACAAAAATTTGAAGTTGGTGGACACCCATCAAGGATTATTAGTCTAAGGGTTATCGACTTTGTGGTAGTATGCCAATCAAGGGCAATTTCTATCTTTACTTTAAAATTTTATACATTTCTTTTGGAAACTATGAATTATGGAAGGAATTTTGATTTGTAAATGGTGTATATACTATCAACAACCATCAATATCTAGGTAATGAGAACATTTTGAAATTTTTTTCTTTGGTAGAAGATCATCATTAGATTAAATTCTTTTTGAAAGGTCCTTTACTTCCACATATATCCTTATCCCAGACATTCAACTATACCTTTTACCACTAGAGACCTTCCATATCTAAATGTTATTTTTTATGGATTCCTTGAAAATTGAACAATTAGGTTATGCTTTTGGAAGAGTCAAATATTGATAGTTTGATATGTGTTAAAATAATGATAGTAATTCTAAGATCTCCCTTATTCAGATAACCTTTTGCCATAATTTCCATGACACTATTTTAAATCCTTGATTTAGGAAGAATGAGAGTAAACATGAGCCAAAATTTTCTTCTCATTTTGAATAAAAACCTGTTGAACCAATTCTTAATACATAAGATATGAGATCTAATAATCTTTTCCAAGCTAATTCGATTTTTTTCCAAAAGGCTTAACTAGTCATCGGTGGTTATGAAGCTAAAAACATTGAAGGGCATTCCTTAAGTCTTTAAAAATTGAGTGCAACGTCATGTTATTAAGGCACTTAAAATGATTTCAAAAAGAAAACAACTTTTTTTATTATGAAATGCTTACCAATTCAGATAGTTATGTTTGAGATGAAAAATGGCCTTCTTTCGCTATCCTTTCACAAATATAGCAAATTATTCCCTTTCCAGTCCTCTTTGAGCCTGATAATTTATTTTTTCTTTGAACCCTAAACAAGGATCACTTTCCATACTGAGGACAAATGAGGAGAAGCTTCGAAATCAAAAGGAGCAAATTTTGCCTTAAAGTTACAAGAAGACTAAGTCAAATGTCATAAGGCAAATTTTGAAGATTGAAGAAAACTCAAGTTTAAAGTTCAAATACTCAAAGTAAAAAATGAAGAAAGTTTAAATTCTAAGTTCAAATATTCATTGTGAAAAATGAAAAAAATTCTAATTTTAAGTTCAAATATTCAAAATAAAATAAAGAAAATTCAAATTTCAAGTTTTTCAATGTAAAAAAATCAAGAATGTTCAAATTTAAAGTCCCTTCAAAATGAAAAAGCAAGCAGGAAAAAGTAAATGAAGGAATATTGATGAGTTTTGCCTCGAAAGACATGTCGGGTTGAGTTCTACTGAAGAAAAATGATCATTGATTCAATTACCCTTAAATACTTGATTTGGTCCTGTTTATCCTTTTCTTTCTAAACCCTAAACCATAACCTAAGTTAC
>JBBYHM010130243.1:18474-38362 GCA_038381775.1 Adansonia rubrostipa | reverse complement strand
CTCACTGATTTCTATGTGCTTGACATGGGGGAAGATGATATTGTACATTCTGCCCTAATACTATTAGGTAGACCATTTTTAAAAACTTCAAGAACTATTATAAATGTTTATGAAGGGACACTCACTATAGAATCTGATGGATAAATTATTAAATTTAATATATATGATGCCATGCGATATCCTAGTGATGAACATACTATGCTTTCTTTGGATGGAATTGACCTTTTTATGTAGAAAATTTGTGACTTGGCAGGTGATGATAATGTGAAGGTTACACTTGAGAATAGTCTTGACAACGAGAAGCAAAAAGAAATAAAAAGGGAGTTAATTTTAAAAGTTGATCTTGAAAACACCATTCTTGAATTAGAATCCTTACCTAAAAATAATATTGTGTCTTATGTTGAATTACCATTTTCTCACTCCAAACTTTCTCCTTCTCTTGTGCAGGCACTACAATTAGAGTTAAAGCCATTACTAAGTCATTTGAAGCATCTCTACTTAGGAGAAAAAGAAACATTACCAGTTATAATCTCTAGCAAACAAGACATGTTAGAAGAAGAATGATTACTTCAAATGTTAAAAGAGCACAAAGAGGCTATAAGGTGGACAATAGCAGATCTCAAAGGTATAAGTCCTTCTATTTGTATGCATAGGATATTGTTAGAAAAAAGCGCTAAACCCGTGAGACAAGCCTAACGCAGATTGAATCCACCTATGATGGAAGTAGTCAAGAAATAGGTTTTAAAACTACTCAATGTAGGTATAATCTATCCTATTTCTAATAGTGAATGGGTAAGTCCTCTCTTACTGGTCCTAAAGAAAACAGAGATGATAGTGGTTGAAAATGAAAATGGTGAGCTGGTGCCCACTTGAGTACAAAATGGATGGCAGGTTTGTATTGATTATAGGAAGTTGAATATCGCTACCCAAAAAGACCATTTCCCCTTTCCCTTTATTGATCAAATGTCAAAAAGATTGGCTAGCAAATCTCACTATTGTTATCTTGGTGGTCACTCAGGTTATCATCAAATTCCAATTGCGCCGGAGGATCAAGAAAAGATGACATTTACTTGTCCATTTGGGATGTTTGCTTATCAATGCATGCCCTTTGGACTGTGTAATTCTCCAGCCACATTCCAAATATGCATGGTTAGTATATTTTCTAAATATGTGGAAAACATTATCGAGGTATTCATGGATGATTTTACTGTTAATGGTAATTCTTTTCATTCATGCTTGAATAACCTTGCAAAAGCACTTAAAAGATGTATCGAAACAAACCTTATTTTAAATTATGAAAAATGTCAATTTATGGTAGATCAAGGGATTATTTTGGGGCATGTAGTATCTTCAAAGGGTATTGAGGTTGATAAATGAAAGATAGATGTTATTAGAACCTTATCTTACCCTATAAATTTGTGGGAAGTTTGCTCTTTTCTTAGACATGCAGGTTTTATCGATAGTTTATCGAAGATTCTCAAAAATAACATTGCTATTATGCAAGCTTATCAAGAAAGATACAGTGTTTGAATTTGATGAGGCATGTAAGGCAGTTTTTGACAAGCTCAAGGAATGTCTTACATTAGCTCCTATAATACAACCATCAAATTGTGAACTGCCATTTAAGATCATGTGTGATGCAAGTAACCATGCAGCAGGAGTTGTTCTTGGACAACTAGTTGGCTGAGTTACGCATGCAATATATTATGCTTCTAGGACACTTGATAGTGGTCAACGCAATTACTTAACAATGAAAAAAGAACTTTTATCCATTGTCTTTGCTTTAGAAAAATTTCATTCTTATTTACTTGGTACTAAGGTGATAGTTTACTCTGATCATGCAACTCTAAAGTACTTGTTAGCTAAAAAAGAGGTGAAACCCAAATTGATAAGGTGGATACTCTTGTTACAAGAATTTGATCTAGAAATATGTGACAAGAAAAGAGCTAAAAATTCTGTTACTGACCATATAAATAGATTAGTCATGAGTGAAAATCCAAAGCTATTGCAAGATAAGCTCTCGGATGATAACTCATAATAGCTCAACAGAGTAATCCATGGTATGCAGACATCATAAATTATTTAGTTACTAAAATGTTACCTAATGAGCTGACATGTGCTCAAAAAGCTAAAATTAAAAGTGATGTGAAATATTATATATGGGATGACCCATATCTGTGGAAGCATTGCTCTAACCAAGTTATTCGAAGGTGCATTTTTGAAACTGAAATTCCTTCCATTCTTCAATTTTGTTACTCACATGCATGTGGAGGACACTTTGGTCCAAAAAGAACTGCTAGAAAAATCTTAGAATATGGATTTTATTGGCCTGCTATGTTTCATGATTCATATATGTTTTATAAAACATGTGAACAGTGCTAAGGAATAGGAAATTTGGGCCCTAGAGACCAAATACCCTTATCCTTAATTTTGGTATGTGAAATATTTGATGTGTGGTGCATTGATTTTATAGGACCATTCCCTATTTCTTTTGGAAAGGTGCATATTATTCTTGCTATGGATTATGTGTCAAAATAGGTAGAGGCTAAGGCTACTCATACTGAGAATGCTAAAGTTGTAGTAGGTTTTGTCAAATCTCACATCTTTACTAGGTTTGGTGCACCAAAAGCTATGATAAGTGACAAAGGGACACACTTTTACAATCGAATAGTGGAGGCATTGATGAAGAAATATAATGTTACACATCATGTGTCTACTGCATATCATCCACAGACAAGTGGTTGGGCGAAGGTATCCAACAGGGAGGTAAAGCCAATACTTGAAAAGGTCATTAATCCAACTCGAAAAGATTGGAATATAAAACTTGATGATGCACATACACATATCGGACAGCTTATAAGACTTCAATTGGTATGTCTCTGTATCATTTGGTGTTCGATAAAGCATGTTATCTTCCTATTGAATTGGAGCATAAAGCCTTCTGGGCAGTGAAACAATGCAATTTACAAATGGATGAGGCGGGAAAGCATATAAAGTTGCAATTACAAGAATTAAAGGAAATTCATAAGGAGGCCTATGAAAATTCAAGGATTTATAAGGAAAGAACAAAAAACTTTCATGATCGGATAATTACAAGAAAAACATTTACCATTGGTCAAAAAGTTTTACTTTTCCATGCCAAACTTAAACTGTTTCCTAGTAAGTTATATTCTCGATGGCTTGGTCCATTTATTGTAACTAATATGTTTCCTCCTGGTGCAGTTAAAATCAAAAGTCTGGATACTGGTAAGATTTTTAAGGTGAATGGACATTGTTTTAAGCCATTTTATGAAGGTTTCCAAGCATTTAAAGTGGAAGAAATCACCTTAGAACAACCAGATTATAAAGATTGAAGCACAGGTATGTCCAGCCACAGACATAAAAGAAAGGTGCTAATTAGGAGGCAACCCAATTTATATTGGTTTTAGCTTTGTTTGCTTTTATTTTTTAGTAATGATTTTAGGAGTAAGATGTCAGATTTTCAATTTTTAGTTTTTTTAATCAGAAACTCTTTTTCATAAAGCATAGGCATGTCCAAGACAAGGTTTTCTGTGCAGTAGCGAATTTTAGATAGAGCATGCCCATGCTTTATAAAAGAAGTATTTCTGGTTGTTTGTTTTCCTGGTTAAGAATTTTTCTCTACAAAAAAAATTTTGAAACCCGTATTTCTCTCCACCTTTTCCACCCACTCCACCTTATCCACCATCTACTTCTTTCATCTCCAAAACCACCCAAAACCAAAACCATAAAACCATTAATTCCACCTTTATCTTCTAAATCCACTATCAACACCCATCTAAATCAATAAAGTTTTACTGTCAACAACCATTCACAAATCTTTGCATCGACCCAAATCCTTAAATTCACTGTCTACACATTCATCTCAATCCAAACAACTCCAGCATCAATTTCATCCATCTCTACCGTTGCCCAAACACAAGAATCACATCTCGTAATTATTGATCGTGTCAGCCGTAGTTTGGGTATGGGAAGAAAAAGCAACAGTGCCCAACCCCTATCGGGTTTGAGTCATAGACAATCAAGAATCGAAAAAGGGAAAAGTGTCTTACCACCATCAAAAGAGTCTATTGCTAAAAGGATGATGCTGAAAACACAAGAAGCATAATGAAGGTATGATGGGTTGAAAAATTATAAGACTATTCCATGTAAGTTTATTCATTGTCTGACTCTTGATACATTAGGCATTACAAAGGAAGTGAATGACATGTTTGATAGCATTGGATGGTATGAATTAACTGAAATTAATTACCCAGCATTTGTTAAACTCAAACTAGAATTCTATGCCACATTTGAATTCAATAAACCTAAAAATCTCACTCTTGATACACTAAATGTAATTAGATTTTAGCTTGTGGAAGAGTCATTCACAATGTCGTTGACGAAGTTTAACATGGCTTTAGGAGCTGTAGATGAGGAATATTCTGAAACAAGTGAATATAAGAATTCGGTTTATAATTACATAGGAGGTTTTGATTATTATCAAACCGACTAGCGTGAGATGTCGATTGATAATTTGCCTTATAATCTGAGTCACTCTAAGAGTTCTGACCTTCATGACCATGTTTTAAAATACATCCAAAGATTTTTAGTGTATAACATTTCTAGTTAAAAAGACACTTTTGGTGTATTGACAAAAGTTGAATTTTATTTTTTATGGTGTATAAAAAATAGAATTCAAGTGAATATAGGTGCTTGGTTAGCAACACAATTCCAGGTAGTTTTAAATAAGAAACAACCATTGATTCTAGGTTCTATGATTACTGTCATAGCCCTTAACTTGCATGTGCTAAACTTGAACAATCATAAGTTGCATGAGGCATGTAAAATGGAAC
Organism: Adansonia rubrostipa; assembly: GCA_038381775.1. Taxonomy (NCBI): domain Eukaryota; kingdom Viridiplantae; phylum Streptophyta; class Magnoliopsida; order Malvales; family Malvaceae; genus Adansonia; species Adansonia rubrostipa. The sequence continues at coordinate 33,509 of JBBYHM010130243.1, read as the reverse complement.
CCTTAGATTTAGGTTGTCTAGAACTTATGGGATTGTTTGAACAAAAACAGGGACAGTGGAGCTTTTATCCTCAAAAAGCAATAAGTAAACCGAGCAAGAGACCAAGAGCAGACTTATTAAATGATTCCTAGAATGAAACAGTACCAGAGAAAAGTAGGGAGACTTACTGACCTTATTATCTATGGTTCAAATGATTGAGAGAAGGATCACCAGGATGGAATTTAATTTGAATGCCTATTTTTAGCACATGGGATTCGAGCCTCCTCAACCGCCAAGTCCATAAGCCTACAAAACTATACATTCAGGGTATATCTCTCTTTCTCTTTATTAGTTATATATATTTTTATTCCTTGCCTTTTGTCAAAACATTGAGGAGAATGTTTGATTTAAGTGTGGGGGGAGTCTTTAGGATAGGAAATTAAAATTTTCTTTTTGCATGTGATTTGTATGTTTTTTTTCAATTGTTTAGGATTTACAATGGTGTGATAAGTTTGCTTGTGTTTTAGTGTCATGACAACCAAGAAATTTTTTTTTCATTTCATGAGTTTCAAATGGATTGAATGGTGAATATGCTTTACAATTTGACTAGTTGAGCATGAGTAGTGACATATGTCGAGTAGTTGAATCAACAAGAGATAAGAACTTAAATTGATATTGCAAGTTGAGTGAAAAAGTGTGTATGAATTACTGATGAATTAATTTAACTTGTGAGATTTTGAGCCAAAAAGAGATTGAACCATTCACGTATATTAATGTTTTCTTTGCTGTGTGGTATTTTTCCATGTGAATGTATATCTAGAACTTGCTTTGAACTGCTTCAAGATCACATTGATATATGCATGTATGAAAGGATAAAGGCCTTCTTTGATTCAGCTTGAGCCTAAGAAGCCAACCTAAATTAATATCCCTTGTAAGCCCTTTGAGCCTTGACATCATATTTTTCTCTTGAAAAAAAAATAGCATTACAAGCCCAGAGCCTTAAATTGAATATAAGCACCTAATTCTAAGAGTTAGTGGGGCATTTGAACAAAAATGGATAAGTTTTTTTAATAAAGAATGATGTGAATTAAGTGTGAGGGTGTGTATAGGGGCATTGCTATAAAAATTATTGATGAGTGAAAGATAGGGTTTAAAAAAAAGAAAAAATTATGAAAAAAAGAAAAAAATGAAAAATGAAAAAGAAAAATGAAAAAAAATAAACAAAGCATTTATAAGGGATAATACTATTAGATTATGTTCTTGATATAGTGATGGAATGATTGGGGAGATTGTTGAGTGTTTGAGAATGGTGGAATGAATTGTGAGTTTCCATTGTCTATTTACTCACTACAATGTTTGAATACTCAACTAATTTCTTAGATTTTAACCTCGTTATCCAATAAATTCCTCACCTTAACCTTAGCCCCATTACAACCAAAAAGGTAAAGACCTTTTGATTTACACATGTTATAATCTAAGTGGTGGCAATTTGGTATATTGTAAGCATATGGTAGTGCATTTGTATTAGAAAAAATTGAGAGAAATATTTAAACCCTACAACATATGAGTGAATAGAGTAATAACTGTAAGGAGTTCATCAGGATTTTTGCATTTACTTTGGAATGATACTTTCATTATTAATTTTTGTTCATATTTTCTTGTGAAGTTTGGTTATGAGATACCATGTTACTTGATTCTTGACTAGTCGGGTTTTAAAGTGTGTAGAGCCTTTTGATCTCATTTGAAATATTGAATGAAAAGTTATTTTTGGTTGTTAGGTTGCTTGGTTGTGTAGTTACTCGAGGATGAGAAAAAGGACAAGTGTGGCGAAATTTGATAGTGAACATAAATGCTAAGATTTTAATTGTTAGATTCTTATCTTTTCATAGTTTTTGAGCTATAACTGATGAAAATTACTCTCTTTTTATGTTTAAGGTGTAAACAAGGCTTGGAAGAAAGAAAAATGGCTTAAATGAGTTGATTGGAGCAGCCCAAAAAAAGAAAAGAAAAGAAAGAGCTAATGTGGACATTACATAGGCACGCTCTACAAGCAGATAGCTTAAATTAGAATTTTGATTTATTTAGGATACTAATTGAGTAGAATCTAGAACTGATCAGAATTTAGGTAAATTGGGGAAAGTTATAAGGGATATAAAAAGGAAAGAAGGGAGAGAACTAAGGGGAGATATTTTTTCTAAGGTTTTTAACTTTTTCTTTTAGAAAAAAACAATAAGACAATGTGTGGCTAAATTCTTTTCAACTAATAGAAGGTTTTATATCGAAGTTTAATTCTCCATGACTGTCAGATCTAATTTATGCTTATATTATTTATTGTTCAGTATTTGTCTTTTCTTTTATACTTAATAATTATGATTGCCATTGTTGATTGAATGTTTGGAACCGTATTTGATTGATAGGATAATCTATAGCTATCTAGAGAATCAAATCCATAATTGTTTGATTGTTCTAATAAAAGTGGCAACTAACTTTGTTAGGGAGAATTCACAATCTCATATGAATAAACCTACATGTGAGTTTGTTAGTTAGAATTGGCGATCTCTCTCTCATTATTAATGCTATTGATACATTGAAACACTAAAATTGTATCCAAGGTTTATGTAATCAATAAGAGAAATAATTAACGGTCATACCTTAATTGTCGAATAACTAAGAAGGGCTAGGGAGTTAGGTCGTACCAACACCCATAACTAATTTATTCTTGAATAATGAATATATCTTTGCATCTGTGATCAGTTATGAGAATAAAACTTGCGATTAGACCTTTGGCTAGTGTTTGTGTGATATTGATATTTATTTCAGTTTAATTTGTCTTACATTCTTAATAGATTTTTAGTTTATTTATTTTTTTAATTTTAGTTGACTTTATAAAAACCCTATTTTATTTTGTTGATTTTAAAAGGAAATCAATTTTACCATTCCCTATGGAGACAATCCTACTTATCATTATATACAAAAATCTTATTAGAGTAGGAAAATTATTTTTGTTGGATTTAACACCCACCAAGTTTTTATTTGTCAGCTTCCTTTAGTTAGGAACCAATAGTGTAATATGTACTTTTCATTTGATCCTATGAAAAGTAAGTGAAGAAAAATCTAAATCAACTTCATCTGATTAAGTAGAAGGATTGGTAGAACTGTATCTATCAGCTTCACTTGGTTAAGAACCACTGGAGTAAGATGGCCTTTTCATTCGATCATGTGAAAGGTAGGTGAAGAAAGCAGTAAGTTAACTTTATCCTATTAAGCAAAAGGATCGACGAAGTTTTATTTGTTAGCTTCACTTGGTTAGGAACTAGTGGATTAAAATGGCCTCTTCATTCGATCCTGTGTAAGGTAAGTGAATAAGGCTTTAAGGTAATTTCATTCGATTAAGTAAAAGGATTAATGGATTTTTCCAAAGTTATCTTCTTTTGGTAGAATACAAATGTAGTTGGCTTATATGAATATATATGCATAAAAAGAATTTTCTGTGGAAGGGCTTATTATGGCCCAAATAAAATCATGTATATTTAGTCTTTGCCCTATTCTTAGTCCAGAACAATGGCCAAACAAGGGTAGTTGTAGAGACCTAATTTTGTCCGAGCTCTTTCCTCGACAAGCCCAATATCCAACACAAAGAACTTAATAGCCACCTTATGGGAGGTAGACTTCCTCTAAGTGATCTGAACATTTTCAAAACTGTTTTAGTCATACTCAAATGACTGCATGTGCACGTGAAAGAAAAAATGCAGTTTAAAGGGTCATAGAGAATAAATCTTGGATAAAAAAGTCATGTGTGAAAGTAAGAATTTAATTTTTAACTTTATCCTTTTAAAAATTTGAAATTTATCTTTGCATATGATGTGATGGTCAAATCTCTTATTTTTAGAAAATTTTTAAGAATTTTTATGAAATTGTAAGGGTTGACCGTCGTATATTTTTGCCGATAAATATTTAGTATTCATGCTTATACTTATAAAAAAATCAAAATATTCAACCAAAATTTTTATTGGCATTTTATACCACAAGGTGTCAATTTGTCAAATTTATTCATTAAATTTAAATTTTTCACGATATTATAAGTGTCATACTCGTGAAATTTATCTCAATAAAAATCGTACCGCATTTTAGATTTGCAATTTTATTATTTTTATTAATTAATATTTTGAGTAATGTATTAAATTCAATTCATGTTCATAAATTTGAACATATTTTTGAACTTTTCTAGTAACCAAATACAAACTTTTTTATTTGTAAAATTTTCTATAAAATTTTACCGAGTTTAAAATTTTAAATATTTTCACGTATTTCAATAAAATATCTTGGATTTAGATTTTTGAAATTTTGATTTATTTTTATGAAATATAATTTTCATCTATAAGGATTTTTGCTCATAAAATTTTACTCATAAATTTTTAATTTTTTCATTCTTACACTTAAAATTTCTCAAAATTGTCTTTTTGAATTTTTATATAGAAACTTTATTAATTTTATTTTTAATCAGCGAAAATTTATTTTTTTTCCATATCATGGGCCTTAAAACCCGTTAATCTTTCTAATGTGCCAGATAAGCCTATTAACTTTCCAACAAGCCCAATAAACTCATTTTTGTTTATTCACAAGCCGAATAATCCTATTTTGATTACATTTAAGCTTATTTTTATTTTATAACAAGCCCAATAATCCTATTGTGATTAAATTTTTAATTAAATTTATTATGTGAAATTTTATTACTTAAATACATATTTTTTATTTATTACAATTTAGTCCTTATAATTTGTTTTTATCCAAATTAGATTTTCTCTCTCATATTTCTAGATAATGATGTCATGCATGACATTATCATGTGAAATGACAAATTTAGTAATTAAACCTTATCAAAAAAATGTAAAAAACGGTGATAAAAATCATAAAAAAATGAAAAAACAAAGGAAATTGGTAGAAATAGAAGAAACATTCGACCAGTGGGGTTTCATCGATCCCTTGGCCAAACCTCACCATTATAAGAATGGTTTTCAAGAAGAAGCTTTAGCATTCCATAACTCTATAACACTAAAAAAGAAAACCAAATTTCTTAGTTTTTAAGCTTTTTAAGATAATTTCTCTTACAAATTTTTAATTTTTATTCATTTTATGCTTAATTCTTACTTTTAGTAAGCCAAAATCATGCTTGTGCTCATGGATTTTAATCCATGTTTAAAGACCAAGTATGATCGCTATGAACAAAGTTTCTTGATTTTGTTGTTTTATTTAATTTTTATTAGTAATATGTTGACTTTCATCAAGATAATTTCTTTTTGTTGACAAAAATATTGTTATTTTCATGTGTATATTTTTGTATTATTTTTCTTGACATTTTCATGCTGATTTATGTTGATATATTTATTATTTATCATAATTTTACGCATTTTTAAGCTTGGTAAAAATTATGACATGTATATATGTTGATATTCATAAAAATATATGATGGAAGAAAATATTTTTTGATGAAATTCATGGTAGCTGAAAAATGATTAAAGCCTTTGGATAATTTTTTATGCTGGATTTCATCATATTTTGGATTGTTTTGTAATATTTGAAACTTTTATGGGCTTAAAAATAATTTTCCCAAAATTTTGAAGGTCTTGGAAGGGTATTTCCAAGCTTTGCTAAATGTATCTTGGATGATTTTATGATGTTTTGATTTTTTGGGCTATTTTGTAATTATAGAAAACATAAAGACTAAATTGCAAAAATTTTTCTATGGCCATCCAAGCTTGGCCAAATGCATGTTATGATTTTTAGGAATGTTTTCATGTATATTTATTCATCCTTGGTATTTTAAGTCATCTTTGGTAACTAAGCTACCTATTTAGGGCAAAAGTTTCATGTTATATCATTATCGAGTCTTTTAAGGTTAACAAGATACTTATATGTCAAAGGTATGCCTTAATGGTATTTTAGTAATTTATCTTAGAACCAAGTCCTTTATGACCACTAAGATACTTATAGGTTCATTTTTTTATAAAGTTATCAAGTCTTTTAGAATTACTGAGATACTATGTTGAAGTTAGACCTTAGAGGTATTTTAGTAATTTACATTAGAACTAAGTCTTATGTGATTATTAGGATAGTTCTATGTCAAACATGCATAGTAGGAATAGGTTCTTTCATTTAAGAAGTCATCGTGTCCTGCAAGGTTACCGGGATACTTTCATGTCAAAAGGTAGACCTTAGGGACATTTTAGAAATTTACCTTAGAATCGAGTCCTTTAGGGTTACCAAGATACTTTTCCGTTAAAGGTGTACCCTAAGCGACATGTTGGTCTCTTCGAACAAGTTTGGGTCTTAGGATAAGTTATTATTATCATTACTATTATTTTAATAAAATAACATTAAAGTTTTTAAAAATCAAGGCAATGTCTCCAAATTAAAATAGTATATGGAATTTCTCCTAAAATATGAGAGGAGTTCTATACATTGTTTTAATAACGAGACATCATTTTCAAAACAAAAATTGAGATTTTTCAAATTATGTGAAAATAAAATATTTCATATTTCTCTGGCTCTTTGGTGGGATAAGTAAGACATTTTGATTGTTAGAATAAAACCTTTCATATTCCTCCTGTATTTCGAAGGTGTGTGGAAGATATTTTGATCTTTCATATTCTTTTTACTCGTCGATGGCTATGAGAAATATTTTGATTTCCAAAAGTATTAAAAATCTAATTTTCTTTAACGAAAAAATAAACTTAGATTAGGAAATTTTTGACATGCGAGAATTGTAATAAAAACGAATATTGAAACCAAATAAAGATCAAAATTTAAATTAACATGTGGTTAATAGGTACCAATTTTCTAGCATCATGAGAGGGAATTGTGATTGTAATCGACTCCTAAACCATTTTATATGATCTTTGGCATCAATGTAGGTCTCGTAGTTTGTTATCTAGTGTTTCATAACCCTCGACATAAACTTTGACTAATCTTACCTCGCCAAAATAGATTGGTGGTGACTGCAAAACAAATAGTTATTTCATAACAACTATTTGAGGTTAGTTCAAGTTAGTGATTCATCTTAATGATTTGGTCCCTAAAAATAAGAAAAATTAATAATAATATAGTCCATAAAAATAAAAAATAATAATATATAGATATATGCAGGAACAAGGGGGCATTTGCCTCTTTAAGTTTGGCTAGTTGGGATTCCTATCCCAGCCATGTTGCGATAGTAAGTTATAAATCTTGGAGACTTTTGGAGTTTTTGAGTTTGAAGCGTTGCCTTGCATGCTTATGGGATTTATCTCATAAGTATGAAGCATTGTTACGTCATAAATTCCCAACTTTAAAGGGCAACAATTACTAGTGTCAAAGCTTAGGTTTGTGATTCTATGGATCTTAGAGTTCTTAGTCTAATTGATATTTAGGAATCAATTTTAAAATTTTGATAAGAAGAAAGTTTGGTGAAATTGATAAAAAAAGCATAATAAGTTGTAATTTATGGATTCTTGGTGTGAATTTTAATGAGATAGCTACTTTAAGCACAAGTTTTTCATTTGGAAAGATTTGATCTTCGTAGATTCTATAAAATTGCATTTGGATTTTTGATTTATAGAAAACTACTTTAGCTTTACTTTTGGGATCTTTGATCATTATGTAGATTTATTCTACTTGAAGTTAAAGTATGGATTTTAGAGTTGTCATGAGATGATATATTTATAAAGAAATGCCTTTGAAGTGGTTTTTTTAACAAGTTGGTTTTTTTAACCTTAAAGATTTTAATCTTTTAAGGTCCTATGATATAAAGTTAAAATCTTGATCTATAAAGATTTTGGAGTTCTATTATGGATGTTGAGATAATTTTTATCAATTTATTGTATTTTTGTTAAGATTAAAGTTTAATATGTAGAAGCTGACCATAAATGAAAATTGAAGCTTAAGATATTTATATGTGTTAGTTTTAGTGATTTTTTTTATGATGGATTTTATTTTAAATCTTTACTCATTATCAATTTGATTTAAGATGAAGTGAGGAAGTTAGTGAAATTAATGTGGATGTTATTTCAAGAATGGCACCTACTGAGACAATAAGGATTATTGTTTTGGACATTTATTAGAGTTCAACTGTGAAATGTCTATTGTTATAATGATTCAATATTTATCTTAATGGATTTTGAGTTTTAATCATATATTTGTGTTGAATTAGTATTTTTAAGTGTTAAGAGGCTATCTGCATAAGTTGATATGTTTTCATTTTAAAAAAATTGTGCAAGCTTAATGATGTGAATTGTATTTCAAAGAATTGTTTAAAGTTGATCATTTTATTGCTATTTTGGAAGTGGAAGGAATTCCAAATGATCATCATGATTAGTTGGTGAATATGTAGACATCTAATTTGTCTAAGCCTTTTCCCTGACAAATCTTAAATATCCAAGATCAAGAACTTAGTAGTTGCTTAATAGGGGTAGACTTCTTCTATGTGGACTGTACATTTTCAAGACCATTTTAGTCTTACTTAAATGGCCCTATGTGCATGTGATAGAAAAAATGTAGTCTGAAGGGCCATAGAGAACAAATCTCACATAAAAAGTTGAATATCATGGTAAAAATTTAATTTTTAACTTTATTCTTTTGAAATTTTGAAAATTATCTTTGCATATGATGTTATGGTCACATTTACCATTTTTAGGGATTTTCAAGATTTTTTATAAAATTTTAGGAGTTGATCATCCTATACTTTTACCAGTACCTATATAGTATTTATGCCAATACTCATTCTAAAAATCCAAAATATTCAAGAAAAAAATCCATATTATCATTTTAGACCATAAGGTGTCAATTTGTCCAATCTATTCATAAATCTTCAATTTTTTTATAGTACCGTGAGTGTCTTGTTTGTAAAATTTTTTTGGGTAAAATTTGTTTCGGATTTCATTTTTTCATCTATATTATTTTTGTAAATTAATATTTTGAGTAATATGTTAAATTTAGTTCATTTTTATAAGTTTGAACATATTTTTGGAATTTTCTCGGATCCAAAATATGAACTTTTTTATCTGTAAAATTCTTAGAGTTTAGAATTTTAAATATTTTTATATATTTCGATAAAATAGCTCCAACTTATCTCTTTTGAAATTTTTATTAAATATAATTTCGATCCTGTAAGGATTTTTGCTTGTAAATTTTTACAGGTTTAGAATTTTTAGTTGCCTTTTTTACATAAAATTTCTCAAAAATTCATTTTTGAACTTTTACCTATAAAATTTATTAGTTTTATATATTAACAGGTCAACGTATATTTTTTCCCATTTCATGGGCCTTAAAACTCGTTAATTTTATTAATGGGCCAAATAAGACTATCAACTTTCCAACAAGGCAAATAAACTCATTTTTTTAAAAAATTTTTAATAAATTTATTGTGTGAAATTTCATTCATTGAATACATAAATTTTAATTTGTTACAATTTAGTCTCTATAATTTGTTTTTATCCAAATTAGTTTTTTTCTCTCATGTTTCTACATAGTGATGTCATGCATGATATCATCATGCAAAATGAGAAATATATTAATTTAACCTTATCAAAAAAGTGAAAAAAGTCTTGAAAAATGTCTTAAAAAAGTAATAAAAATAAAACATATAATAAATCAAAGAAATTTATGGAAAACCCTAGAACCATTTTCGGCCAAGGGGTTTCATCAACCTCTTAGACGAAACTCCCCCTTATAAATACGGGGAGGATGTTTCAAGAATAAGCTTGGTGCTTCCATAAGAAAGAAAATCACTAAAAAAACATAGTTCTTTTCCAGTATTTCAAGCTTTTTAGGTAAATTCACTTGGAAAACTCTTGATTTTTATTGGTTTCATGCATGTTTCATCCTTTTAGTGAGCTTTGTGATTACTTGTGCTTATGGACTTTGATCCATGTTGGAAGGCCAAGTACGAAAGCCATGATCAAAGTTTCTTGATTTTGTTGTTATATTTGATTTTTATTATCAATAAGTTGATTTTCGTCAAGTTGATTTGTCTTTATTGGTGGAAATGATATTTTGATATTATGTATATAATTTTGTGTTGTTTTCTTCATATTTTCATATTGATTGTTGATAAAACAAGTTGATATGTTTATTATTTTTCATGATTTCTTGTATACTTTGAACTAAGACATATATTTAAGTTAATATTCATGAAGATATATGAAGAAAAATTATTTTTAATTATTTTTAAGGGCTAACCAAATATGATGATAGCCTTTGATGGGATTTATTTTTTTGTTTTGGTGATATTTTAGACTATTTTCTAAAGTTTAAAACTTGCAAAGGCCTAATGATAATTTGCTTAAAATTTTTTAGGGCCTTTGAAGGGTATTTCCATGTTTGGCCAAACCATGGATAGATGATTTGGTAAAATTTTGATTTTTTAGGCTATTTTATCATTATAAAAAATTTAGAGACTAAATTACAAAAAATGAAAAAAATTTTCCATGGCCTTCTAACCTAGGCCAAATTCATGTTGAGACATTTAGGAGTGTTTTTCAAGAATTTTAACATGTTTGAATATGTTTCATGCATTTGTGACCATTTTATGGCCTTTTGATAATTTCAAGAAATTAAAGGCTTATTTGTAAAATTAAAAAAATTTAAGGCCAAAGGTATTTGGTTGAATGTTCCTTCTGAGTTTTGGAATATTTTCCATGTTGATTTTGACGTACTTAATGTTTGATTTTAAATCATATAAGAAGTATACTGCAAATGTTATAATTTTTTAAGGCCATATAAGCTTGGCTGAATGCTTAAGGGCGTTTTTACGTATATTTTGATATGTTTAAGTATGTTTCATGTATTTCTAGCCTATAGGGACCTTTTTATAATTTTAAAAAGTTTAAGGGCATGTTTGCAAAAGATGAAAAAATCTTGTTCCAAGGCCAAAGATACTTGGCCGAATGCCCCTTCTGATTTTTGGTATTTTTTTCATGTTGATTTTGGTGAATTTGATATTTATTTGTGATATAAGGACTATTTTGTAAATTAAAAAAATGTAGGGACCATTTAGTAAAAGCTTACATTTTAAGGTTAAAATGGGCTTTTTACATATCTAATTACCCATCCAGGATATTTTGGTCATTTAAGAACATTTCTAGCATTTTTAGCCATTTTGGGGCTAAAATGTTACTTTGAGAAATTTAAGGACCTATTATCAAATTTTGTAGTTTAGGTCAATTTTGATGTCCAAGTAACCCATCTAGGGTAAAACTAACATTTCATATCATTTTTGAGTCCTTAAAGGCACCAAGGTACATATATGTTGAAGGTACACCTTAGGAGTAATTTAGTAAGTTACCCTAGAATCAAGTTCCTTATGATTACTGGGATACCTTTATGTCGAAGGTGCATAATTAGAATAGGTTCATCTTTTTTTATGAAGTTATCGAGTCCTTTAAGGTATCAGGATACTTATAGGTTGAAAGTACACCCTAGGGCTATTCTTATCGCTTACATTAAAATAAGTCTTATGTGATCATCAGGATACTTATATCTCAAAGGTGGATAGTAGAATAGGTTTATTCATTAGGAAGTTATCGAGTCCTTTAGGGTTACCAAGATACTTTCACATCGAAGGTATAACTTAGGGACATTTTACTTATATACTTTTGAACTGAGTCCTTTAAGGCCATCGAGATACTAATACGTAGAAGGTGTATTTTAGGGGTCTTAGGATAAACTTTATTATTTTGATAAAATTAAGCTTTTAAAAATTAAGGTAATGTCTCTGAGTTAAAATATTACATAGAATGTCTCCTAGAATAAGTAAAGGGTTTTGAGATTATTTTAATAACAAGATATCCTTTTAAAAAACAAGAAAATCAGGAATTTTCAAAGATTTAAAAAATAAAACCTTTTGTATTCCTTCGGTTCTCTGTGGGGTCCAAAAGATATTTTGATTTTTAAAACCTTTCATATTCCTTTGGCTTTCTGACGGGGTGCGCAAGATAGTGATAACACCTTTTGCATTCCTCCAATCCTCTAGTGGATTACTCAAGGTATTTTGATTTTCAAAATATTAAAAACCTGATTTCTCATTACGAATAATAAATTTGCCTCATAAAATTTTATTCTGATATATGGGAATTATAATTTAATACTAGATACTGAAACTGAATATAAATTAAAATTTAAATTAACAGGTGATTCAGGTCTCATAAGAGGGATCAATCCTTATTCATGATTGCATCCGACTCCTAGACCCTTTCAAATGAACTCTGGTATTATAGCAAACCTTGAAGTTGTTTTTAAGGGTTTCATAACCTTCAAAATACAAACTCTGATAGGTGATCAATCTCACCTAGCCCAAATAGATTGGTGGTGACTCCAAGACAAATGGTTGTTTTGTAATAACTATTTAGGGTTAATTCAGTGAGTGATTCATCTCAACTACTTGGTCCCCAAATATAAAAAATAAGAAAAAATAATAATGATATGGCCCTTAAAAATAATAGAATAATGATATGTAGATATCTATAGGAATGAGGCACACTCTCACTTTTTAAGTCAGATTGGTCAAGATTCATATCAGGCCATGTTGCAATAGAATATAAATTAATTGAGGAGCAATATGAAAATAACTGACTTGGAAACTATCAATTATCTTGTATGACATACATAGTTGTGTTGATTTAAGCTTAAAGCCTAAGGTGATGGCAATAAGAATAGGATTTTTACTATCGAAATTGATTTCAAATAAGCAACATTAGTATTGGATTTCTATATTTTAGTGATTTCAGTACTAACTTAACTTTTAAGTATTTGAGAAAATCTATGAGATTATGCTAAGCATGTATTTGGTATTTGTAAATTGTGACCTTAACTTTAAGTCTATTTTGCAAAATTATGTTGGTTGATATTTTTTGTAAAATAGATTTCTGTCATTGTATATATATGTGGACTTCGACTCGGAGATAATAATATATTTGCTCAAGGAAAAGTTTGGAATACTATAATGTTTATAAGCTTTATGAATAATGTAATTTTTGCATAATAAAAGGATAGTATTTAGAATTTAGAGATGACGCAGATGCTCAAATTATGTGTTTGAAAATTATGGTGTGAAAGTTATAGATACGATTTCAATTGTTGGTTTGTCTTGCCAAGATTTATGACTGTCAAGTTTACAAGAAATATTTTGATAATTGGTGAAAAGGAAATAAGATAAATTTTATTTATGTAAATGTTTTTGAGTTAACTGGAGGATTATAATATTAAAAATCAGATTTAAAATTATGATCAATTGACATAAATTGCAGACTTTATTTTTATAGATGTTGTGCACATTGAATTTTGTTGGAATAAGATAGTACGATGACAATCATTATTTTGATATTGTATTTCAATGACATATCAGAGTGCGCATTAGAAGCATGGATTGGTTTAAGTTATGGGTTTCAAATTATTTTTCTTAGTTAGGATGAATTCTTTATAAATAGGAACTAATCGTGTATTAATAATGAAGAGATTGTGGATTTGAAATCTAAGTATTCAAGTATGTGCATTTTAAAATTGTGGCATATTTGTTATGTTCGATTTTGTCAATAAGGAATTCATTGAATAAAGTTGAAAAATACTAAGATTTATGGAATGTATAAGAGCTTTATGCTTATGTAACTACATCTTGCTTTGAACTATAATGAAAAATTTGATATGTCGAATGTCTAATAACTTTGTTACATAAGATAAGGGATGGAATTATGGCAACTAAGTTATTAGAAGAATAAGTATAAAGAGTTTAATTGAATCTTATAAGATTAATAGACACTATTGATCATTAAGAAAAAAATTGCATGGGGTAACTATTTTGAAGGACTAACAAACTTTGAGCTGATGGAATTTTGAATTTGGAGAACAAATCTTTTTAAGTGTAGAAGTATGTAATATCTAACCTAAAATACTTATAAAAGCCCAAATTTCTTGTATAGACTTTTAACTCAAGCCCATCAGAGATTATTTTTATTAAAACTTTAAGGTTTGATAAAAAAAGGAAGAAAGGTGGAAAAAAAAGCATCGACAGCTATTAGCAGTAAAAAAATACACAAAAAGGGAAGAAAACCTTAGAAAAAAAAAGAAAACTTGGGATTGAGAGTAGGCCTGAAATCAAAAGATTAAGGTATTTTTAAATCCTATCAATTTTGCATTTTAATAGGTTAATTAAAAAACCTATATTTTAGTTTTAAGATTCATTCTTTGAAATTATTTTGATCTCATTTTAGTGACTTTTTGGCAACATGTTAGTTGCTGATAGAAAGATCTCATCGAGGTTGTCCTAAATGTTTTTGCGGCAACTCAATCAGATTTGTATTTTGTGAGAAATCATTTTTTATATTCTAAAAAAGAGGCTATTAACAGTTTTATTAAGCCAAGTTTAGGTCGTCGAAACTTCTTTTTTTCAAAAGCCATTTTCGTTGGAACTTTGATGGTTTTTTATAATAGGAACCATGATCTTCCAATGGTATTTTTAATTTAGTTAAATAAGTCTCTTAGTAAGAGAATCACAGTCCCAATGTGTGCTCGATGAATTTGGAAACCAAAAAACCTAAAAAATTTGACAGTTTATGATAATTTTCAAATTTTTGACCTCCAAACTTAGGCTATATTAATCTGTTTTTGTGAAAATAAAATTTTATAATATACTATTACATTTTTACTATGAATTTGTGTTTTAAAAACTCACTAGTGTTGGCATAGGTTTAAAGTTTTAATGCCTTCAAGTAAGCTAAATGATTTTTGAAACCCAAAATTTGAGTAAACCGATGAAAATTTAGTAACTTTTGGCTTTTATAATGGTATTCTGACCAGTTTTATTGCTAAAATAAATTTTGAAGTACGATTTGTGAACATTGTTTTGGTATCGAATAATCGTCTTGACTCGATCTGATTGGTTAGATATAAGAACATAAAGTAAGTGAAATGACCATGAAAATTCAAAAATTTTATTACCTAAAATTTCATTTTTAATTATTTTAAAAGTTACTTCTTGTCTAATAATTGACTTATTTTGCTAAAAACTGTATAAAATTTGAATATTTGAA
>JBBYHM010130137.1:15231-38367 GCA_038381775.1 Adansonia rubrostipa | reverse complement strand
AAAAAGTAAATAAAATGAAATTAAATAAAATTTTCAAAAATCAAAATAAAATTGGAATTAATGTTAATTGATCATAGACAAAATTATAGAAATGAAATGGTGCAAAAGATCCTGATTGGAAGTTAAAAACTAGTAAAATTTTACTAGAAATGCCTTAGTGTAAGAAAATTGACATATATGAAAAAAATTCAAAACCCATGAAATAAATTAAAATTTTCAAAACTGTTTTAATGGGAGTTAAATGACAATATTAGATGAATTTTAAAAATTTTAAACCGAAGAAAATTCCCCTAAAAACATTCATGAAATAGAAAACTCGATTTTTAAAAAACGGGAGAATTTCAAGGAAAAAATCAAAAATCATGGAAATGAATGAATTTTTTGAAAAATAAATTAAGGTTAATCAAATAATAATATTTGATGAATTTTAAAAATCATAAACCAAGAAAAATCACCCCGAAAATATTTACGAAGTAGAAAACTCTGTATTTTGAAAATATAGGGATTTAAAAAAAATTCAAAACTCATGAAAATGAATGAATTTTTGAAAAATGAATTAATGTGGATCAAATAATAATATTTTATGAATTTTAAAAATTATAGACCAAACAAAATTACCCCGAAAACATTTACGGAGTATAAAACTCCGTATTTCTGAAATAGGAGAATTTCAAGAAAAAAATTCAAAACTCATGAAAATGAATGAATTTTTGAAAACTGAACTAATGTGGATCAAATAATAATATCTTATGAATTTTGATATTTAAAACTCGAGAGGATTCCACTGAAAATTTTACGAGTAAAGAAAAACTCATATTTTAATATCGAGAAAAATTACGGAATTTCATTGACACTGAAGTAAAATAAATTCAAGACTATGTATTATTTAATATTAATTTCTAAAGTGAAGAAAATGAACTTGTAAAATTTTAAAAATTGATCAACAAAAACCAAAAGTAAAATTCGCGAGCATGATACTCGTAAGATTACAAAATTCAAAATTAATTTATAAAATTTACAGTTTGGCACTTAATCATAGAAAATGCCAATACACATTTTTCCTTGAATGTTTGTTATTTTTCGGGGTGCGTATTGGCATAAATACTATACAGATATCAGTATAATTATACGATAATCAACTTCCAAGTTTAATGAAAAATTCCTAAAAATGAAAAAGTTAACCGAGTATCTTTTGCAGAAACAAATTTTCAAAATTTTAACAAGAAAAGATAAAAAATAATTTTTTTCTCATAAATATTCGTCCTACATATTCGAAATTAGAAATCAGAATATGACTTTTTTGTCATGTGAACTTACAATTATTTAAATTATGACTATAAAGGTCTTGAAAATGTCTTGTTCATCTGAAAAATATCAGTCTCAGTGAGGATGGCCATTAAGTTCTTGATCTCAGATATTCAAGATTATTGGAAATGAGACCCGGATGAAATTAGGTGTCTACATTACGCAAAAAGAAATGAAATGCGAAAAGAATAATTACAGGAACACAAGGATTTACATGGTTTGGCTTTAAAGTCTACGTCTATAAGCAGAGGCGATGAGAAATTTTACTATAATAATAAGTAAAAGATTACAAATATTTTGATGCTTAAAAAATACTACCCAATAACTCACAACTCCACTCCCCAAAATACCCAAAAAATCACTACACGAATTGCTCTCTAATCTCACTCTCGGTTTGCTCTTGCTTCTTCACTCTTCTTCTTTGTCGAGGCTCCATGACCTATATATACACATCATAAGCAACCTTACATTTAATGCAAGAATTGAAAAAATTTCTATAACTATTAATGGTGTGTAGACCTTGGTTAGAAGAGGAGAAACCAAACTTTTCAGAGTTAAGTTTGGTGCCTAGCTTTGACATTATTTTTTTTTACTTCAGTTTGTTTAATCTCAAAGTTATTTGGTTTTACATTCCCTGCATTTTTGTTGTTTTGATTGTCCCCGATTGATAAAATCTACGCTTATAAAATGTTCAATCAAATAATTAATTAAACTATTTGGTTATTCTTATTATTTAGATTTTAAATTAAAATCATTATCAACGTAAAATGTACAAAAATAAGAAAAATTTATCTGCAGCATAGCGTATGTCTTCATTCTCTCTCTCTCTCTCTCTCTCTCTCTCTCTATATATATATATATATATAGGATTAACCTTTTTCTTGTATGCATCTTTTACAGGTGAAATTGAGTTCCGTATAACTCAAAACCAATCTGATTTGAGCACATCTCTAGTCAGTTCAAACTACTAACCATATAAAAAAAACAGCCCATGCTTCAGGCTTTCTTAATTAACTTGTATTAATTTCAACCTTCCCGTTATTGCAGAAAACTCCAGTTGAGTATGTCCTTTCCATTTCAAGAATCTGGTCACAACAACAATGGTACCAAGAAACCTCCTTGTTTTCTTGCTTTTCTTCATCATTCCCTTCACCTTCAAATTCCCATCTTTAACCTCTGTTGAAGTTACCATCTTCGATTTCCCATTTTTCATTTTCAGGAACCCCACTCTTCTAGGTGATTCCCATCTTAAAAATGATGTAATAGGCCTCACCAGGGAGCTTGTTGCTCCTTCTCCAAGCTTAGGCACCCTTATCTATACTAACCCCTTCATTTTTTTGGCCAAGATTCTAATATCACGGCTTCTTTTTCCACAAGTTTCTCTTTTTCCATCAACAATGTCAATTCAAGCTGTTATGGTGATGGCTTAACATTCTTTCTTTCAAATGATAACCAAACTCTTGGGAGTCCAAGTGGGTGTCTTGGTCTTATTAACTCTTCAGCATTGACCGAGAAAAAAGTTTTTAGCCATTGAATTTGATACCAAGCTTGATACTTAATTCAATGATCCGAATGAGAACCATGTTGGTGTGTATATTAACCAGCTCAATTCAATCAAGACAGCTGTACAAGATATTGATTTAAATAGTTCGAATTTGATTACTGCTTGGATTGATTACAAGAATGATTTGAGCGTCTTGAATGTTTTCTGGAGCTATTCTTCTTTAAAGCCTCTAACGCCATTATTATCTGTGGATGTTGACTTGTCTATCTTAAAAGGGATATGTTTGTTGGGTTTTCAGCTTCAACAGAAGGGAGCACAGAATTTCATTTGATGGAGAACTGGAGTTTCAAGACTTCTGGTTTCCTTCCTGTGAGACAAAGATCACATCCTCATAATCTGTCGGATAGTTCAGTTACAATAACATCAGATGTTCCCGTATCAAATTCTACTAATAAAAACCACAACAAGCTTGCTTTAGGACTTGGGATTGCTAGTTCAGCCTTTTTATTGTGCTTCTAGCTGTATTTGGTTATGTTTCCATGAAGCAATGGAAAGATATGAGAATAGAAAAGTATCTCAAAGCAGAGATTGTGACAGAGCCAAGGAAGTTTAGTTGCGAAGAACTATATGCAGCCACAAGATTTTCTCACTCCAGTGGAATCATAGGACGTGGTGCATATGGTAATGTTTACAAGGCCATTTTCATTTCTAAAGGGACTGTTGCTGTAGTGAAAAGATTAAAACACTCCCATGAAGCTGAAGGTAAGATTGAATTTCTTGCTGAGTTATCCATTATAGCTAGCATGAGGCACAAGAATCTGGTTCATCTACGTGGTTGGTGTAATGAGAAGGGTGTATTGCCACTTGTTTATGCCTTTACGCCTAATGGAAGCCTTGATAAGGTGCTTCATCCAGAACCTGGGGTTGACATGGTCCCATAGGCAAAATATTGCTATTGGATTGGCGTCTGTCTTAGCATACCTACACCAAGAATGCAAACAGCAAGTCATTCACAGGGGCATGAAGACAAGTAATATAATGCTTGATGGAAACTTTAATCCAAGACTTGGTGATTTTGGCTTGGAAAGGCTGATGGATCATGACAAAAATCCAGTTTCAACAATTACTGTAGGAACTATGGGCTACGTTGCTCCTAAGTATCTTCAGTCTGGGAACGAAACTGAGAAAACCGATGTTTTTAGGTATGATGTTGTTATTCTTGAAGTGGCTTGTGGTAGGAGGCCAATTGAGAGGGAAGTAAACAGCTAGAAAATGGTGAATTTGGTTGATTGGGTGGGGCTTGCATGGTGAGGGAAGGATCACAGAGGCTGCTGACAAAAGGTTGAATGGGGATTTCAAGGAGAAAGAAATGAGGAAGTTGCTGCTTGCAGGTTTGAGCTGTGCACACCTGAATAGTGCTGAGAGGCCTTCAACCAGGAGACTCCTTAAGATCCTTAATAATGAGGCAGAGCAAATAGCTGTGCCAAAGATGAAACCAACTCTCACTTTCTCCTGTAGCTAGTGTTGAGGACAGTGTGTTTGTTCCCGATGATGATGAAGGATGCAAAACAACTGCTTGAGCAGAGTAGAGTGGAATTAAACTTCATTTTATATAAAATTCATTGCTTGTTTGATTCTTTCATTGTTTGAGGAAATGATGCGGGAGAATGACATTTCTGGCTAATTGTGCTATTGGATTAGCGCATGATGTCTGTTTGTCAGCGGTTATTATTTTAGTTGAATAAGCTAAATGATAGCGATAGCGATAGTGATAGTGATAGTGATAGTTATAACTCCATCCATCCCAGTCCCAGCTAAGTGCTAAAGCTATTGCTTAGGTTGTCTTTTCCGTTGCCTTAAATTTTGCACTTAAGTTTTAATGCTCTTCTCAGAATTCAATTCATGCTATATTGGTAGAGAGAAAAGAAAAAACACCACTCTATTTTCTTTCTAACCAAACATATGCTAGGAACTTTAGTAGCTAGCGGTTTCAATGCTGGAAGTTAAGATTCCACTCTCATAATTAAGAAAAACAAAATTGATGGTTTTGACTTCTTTCTTAATAATATTTTTACTCTGGAATCGAAAATTAGCCTCTCTTTTTATTTAAGAATAAATAACACCAATTATTAATCCTCAATAACCCTGCGTCGCCTGTCTGTCACCACGCCGTCTGCTAGCTTATCTTGTGATTCCGTTATTTCTGCCCCCTCCCACGTCACTCTTCACGAACGCTTTCATTAACGCCCTTGTGACTGTCCTCTCCCCACCCCCCAGTTTCTCCCTCTTTCAGACCTTTTCCTTTCCGTTATCCTTCAAAACTAACGCCGTTAATCCTGACTCCAAAATTTGTTTCTCCATTCTCTTCACATTTTTCCTCCCAAAAATTTCACTTCTTTCATTCATTTCATTCATTCATTCAATTCTCTCTCTCTCTCGCTCTCTCTAAAAGCTCTCATCTTTCTCGCTCTTTCCTCACAAGAAAAGTTTCTCTTTCAAGAATCCATGTCGGTATGTAATCTTTTTGGGTTTATTTTTGTCTTTTCATTTCCGTTTATATTTGTTAAAAAAGAGTTTAATTTTGTTTCCAATTTTTTTCTTTGGATTTGAGCTTTGAATCGTTTTGATTCATATCTTTTTGAGTTTTTGAGTCTGGGTTTTTATGGTTTTTATCCCCTTTTTGTTAAAAAGAAAAAAAAAAAAGAGAATCAAGCTCGATTTTGTTGCTGATCAAAGGTTTCTTTGGCTTAAATTTTGGGCAAGTTTTTGTCTTTTATGATTACGCTTTTACCTTTTATCATTTTGTTGCCATTTCCCTTGATGAGTGTTAGCGGACGCTGGTTTTGATCCTTTTGTTTTGTTTAACTGATGAATTGTCTATCATTTGAGCAATTTACTTGTAAAATAACTTGATTTATGGTTGGATTTTTTTTCTTTCTTAATGGTGATTTTACTCAATTAAAACTTTGGAAGTTAGATTTATATTGAAAAAATGAGATGCATTAGCAAATGGGTGAGTTGTTTGGACTTGTTTTTTAGAATCTTGTCTTAATAGGAACCGGCAAGGTTCGATTAATGCACCATTAATTTGTGTTGAAAATGTAGTTTCTGCTTAATCACTGAATCCGGTAAGCAGTGACAACGTAGGATTGCCATAAAGTTCTTTTGAGAACATAGCAGGAATCAAGATATTGAAGTTTGCTCTGTGAAGAAAATTAGCTTGTGCAGGGAGTGCTCAGAGGGCATGTGTTGTTACTTTTGTAGTATTTGTTATTCTACTCTGCAAATGGAAGCTTGAACTTGAATGTCATAACCTCTAAATTTGTTCATATTCTGGAGTAGACAAATCTTTCATATCAATCTGTTAATATTCAATTGACCGCTACTGAGTAATTAGAGTTCTTTATGTGATCTATGGCAATGTTTATTTTGAAAGATCTGACTAATTTATGCATCGATTTCCATTACTTCATATTTTGGCAGATTCATTTTTATCTTGTTTCAATACAAGTTAAGCTTTTCAATGTATCTTTCCAACAATGTGATCATTTCAAATTACCTGGTTGTGTTTTTATGTTAATGTAATTTGCTTTTATTTGGTATTTTTATCTCCTTTTATTGTCATTGTAATTTGCACTCAATTATTGCTCATTTTGAAGGGCTTTGATTTAATTGTGTAATTAATTGTATTATTGCTATCTAGGCATGGCTTTCTATCACTGCTCTACCCACCTAACATCTCCCTTCAATAAAAGTTGTCACCAGTGAATGGTTATATAGTAGCTTGAAACAGTTATTCATGAACCATTTATGATTGGTTTTCTTGGACATATATCCCATTTAAAAAATAGTAACTATGGAAATTTTGTAGTCTTAGACCAGGTTTTCTTTTGGATTGCTTTCTTTAACTGATCAATAACCAGTGTTTAATTAAACTGCATTATCTATATAGGCCTGCAATGAGTTGTAATAATTCAAATTACGACATGCCCTTTTTACCCAACTGCTGTAAGAATCAGGAATATGATTGATCTAAGCTCAGCTGAAGTCAGATTTGTTTGCCTTTAATATTGCAAAACATGCCAATTAATTTTGCCGTTGTTAAATGGAATTTACTTTATTTAAGTTAAAGCTGAATTTATGCAAGAGCCTTATAGTATCTAGCAGCTGTCACTTGCATTTAGAGGTTGGACTGTCTTATTAATAGTATGGTCTATTGAATAAGTTGCATTCTATTCGTAGTCAACTAATTAGGTGGTTGTTAGTTCAAAACAGAATAGATCTACTGTTGTGTTTCAATTTCAAAAAACTTAGAGGTCTATTTAATGACAAGAAAGTGAAAAATATCTGTCTTACACAGAGTAATAAGTACCTTGACCTCTATGGAAAACAATGAAGACTGGTTTGTCGTATCCTCCTTTTCCTTTTACCTTGTTTTAGAGTTTAGAACCATCGAGGGAAGCAATTTGTTAGAGTAACTGTTTTGTTGCCAGACTGAATGTGCACAATTCTGTGCTTGGAATGTACAATTATTGATTGGCTCGTTATGACGTGGAACTGATTAGCTATTAGTTAGCTACTTGTGGATCTTGACAGGCTTTAATTTTGTTACCTGGATGTTTTATCCATCTACATACTTTGGTTATCAGGATATTAATGGGAGCATTTTACTTTTCTTTTTGCTCAACAGGACAAGGGTCGACCATTGCCAAAATTTGGTGAATGGGATGTCAACGATCCTGCATCAGCTGAGGGATTTACTGTGATCTTTAACAAGGCAAGGGATGAGAAGAAAACAGGTGGCGAACCTGAATCACTAGCAAAGGCTGATCCTCATGTTAAGCCTGGAGTGAATCCTAGCAAACTGCAACCTGTAAGTAATCTTTAATGAGTTAACTTTTTATTGGCATCTTAGATGCATATGTTAGGCGGTGTTGATAATAACTATTGTAGATTTCTCTCTTGATGTGGTGTTGTTTTTTTAGAAAAAATGGCTTTGTTGCATTCATGCCCCACCTGCGGAATCTTAGTGAACTCCTGCCTACTATATAAGAGCTTCCACAAGTATGTTCAAACTTCAAACCCTACCTTATATTCCTAAACAAGAGAGGATCTATAGGGCATTGATAAGCTCTTCCTGGAATTTACTTTTTGTGGTGTAAAATTAAATTCTGGTGGGATAAAAGAGCAAAGAAGACGAACTCTTAGTGTATTTATATGTACTGACTTGGTAGGTTATTATTAAAGGTTGAGTTATTTCATTTCTTCTTCTCTTTGCCTTATCTGTAATTGTGTATTATAAGCTGTGGAGATCGGTTACATTCTTTTCATGTTATACGAGTAATTGGTGTGTTTGAAAAGTTCTATTTCTTTTTCTCTTTTCTTCTATTCATTTCATTTTCACTTCTTTTTTCTTTTTCTTTTTATTTTTTTCAATGAATTTGCATTCTGGGATGCCATTCTTAAAAATATTTCAATGGCAGTAATTTAATGCCTCTAAAATTAGGGTTGACAAATATGTCATTTTGAGTAGTTCGAAATAAATATATAGCCTTTGCACAATAGCAATTCTGGCCAAAAAGTGTGTTTGCAGATTATGGCTGATGAAAATCACTCATCTTTGAGACTGCAAACAATTTAAGCAGGCATAACTTAAACCAACCGTGCATTATTATTATTATTATTATATATATATATAATATTAATTTGAGATTTAATATAAAATATATTTTTAATTTTTTATTATTTGTAAATGGTAATTTGAGATTTAATGTAAAATAGTTTTTTATTTGTAAATCATATTTCAAAATTTAACATAAAATATGTTTTTATTTTTTATTATTTTAAAATAATAGCTCAAGATTTAATAAAAAATATTTTTTAATTTTTTATTAATTTTAAATATTATTTTTGATATATATAATTTATATTTATAATTTATATATATATATAAAATTTATATATATAGTTTATATATATGTGGGAGAGTCGGTCCTCACACCCGACTCTCCCATGAACGCATAAGCAAAACAGTATAAAAGAATAACAGCAGAGAAAAGTCAAAAGTAAATTATAATTATAATTTTTTATTAATAATTTTAATAATTATTTTTTTTAAATAATTTTTCTCACTTTTATTATTATTTTTTTTTATAAATTATCACTTGGAATTCTCCCTAAAAAAAGATTGATGCTTTGTTTGTGGCACCGAATAAAGTCAAAGCAAAAGACAAAGATGCCGACCAAGTCGCCAAGTAAGGTAGTAGGTTATAGATAGCCGCCAGACTCTAAAACTGAGGTTATCTTCTTGTTTGCTTTATGGTTTAAGTTTGCGAAAATGCTTAATTATCGCCTATTTTGTCTATTCTGTGGTCCCGCTTTATTTAAGAAGAAAAATTATCATTTTGATGAAAAATTATTATTTGACATGATAATTTTTTTTTAATTTTATAAAGTTATTACATGAAATGATAATATTTTTTTACAGTAAGATAAAACTCAAGAAAAAAAATCATCTAACGTTGCTTTTTTCTTTTTTTTTTTTAAATTTAAGGAATCGAATTTATAGATCTTTCTTTGAGTCTAATCTAAATTATAAAAATTACTATTGCCGCTTATATATTATTTCATTAATTAATAAGTATTTGCTCATAAATAATTCTGCTTTTTTAATCAAAATAATTAATTATTATTTATTTAATTAGCATATTTAGATTTTAGATTATTGTCTTTTATTCATTTATACTTAACTATATATAGCTTTTTTAATAATAAAAAAATTCAGCTTTTTTCCATTGTAATGAAATATAGCTTTTTCTTTTTATCTTTTTATTACAATTTGTAAAAGTAGTTAATCATTAATGAAAATGAGGATTTTAAACTGGAATATCTCGGATTTTGTTCTTATTTATTTATAGCTTACAAGCACGGATTTTGCCTTAGCTATGCTCATTTAGGAATTTAAGATAATACTCTTTTCTTTTTATGTAGCAACGTTGACCCATAAAGATATATAAGCAAAGCAGTAAATGCATAAAGTTGTACCAACACTTTTTACATCTCTCTGCAAACGAACACAATTTCATTACGAAAATATCCCCTTTATGCTTATTCCAGCTCTTCCTTGTTTTCTTCGATTATTTATATTTAATATTAATATTTAATATATTCATATATGTATATGGCTTTTTAAAAATTTTTTAAAGACTTAAATATGTATGTAATAGATATATTCATAAGTATTTAAAATTTAAATTCAAATTTGAGTAACGTAGCCATATTAAATTTATTGTGTTTTTTTTAAGTAGAGTATTTGTGTATTTCTTTATATATTTACAAAAAAAATAAATAAACGATTTCCATTTCTGTAATCATAAGCATATTTTATGTTATACAATAAACTCAGCAAGTCATCCTGCTTGAAAAACAGTATGTTAGCATTGTGAATTTTTTTATAACAAAAAATTAAACTACTAACAATAGACATCAATCAATATTAAATATATCTTTACCAAAATAATATTATTTATTAAATTAGTTATATTCCTTTAAAAAATAAAACATGAACACTGATTATCAGAAATCATAATTTTAATCATACAGTACTATACTAATCTAGCACTAGTACTAGTAATTATAAGAAAGAATAGAAAAAAGGAGCAACTTAATAATAATTATAAAGAAATAAATACTAAAATGAATTAATATATGAAAGAAAATCGTTGGGTCTCTTCTCAATTCCCCTCTCCCTGTATATATACAGACAGCCAACCCTACTCTCCTCTCAGCATCATCAACATCAAATCATATCAAATCTATATGTATATAAAAAATTTACGTACTATATATTTTCAACATTATTCTTCATCATCTTCTTCTAGTATTATTCTTATTAAATATAAAATCAATATATAAAAACATAACACATTCAATTTTCTCTTCTTTTTTTTTTTTTTTTCCTTTGCTTCTTTCTTCCCTATTGAGTTTTATCCTCCTCTCTTCTCTTTCTTTCTTTCTTTGCTACCATGAGCAGCAAAGGTGGCGGCGGTGGCGTTGAGGGGTCGGGGGTTTCGATCCCATGCAAAGGAAACGATCCAAAGCATAAGGGAGATCACAGGGAAGCAACACAGCGATGAAGAAATCTATGCAGTCCTCTCAGTGAGTGCTATATGGATCCTAATGAAACTCCGCAAAAGCTTCTTTATCTGAGTATAAATGAAGATTTAAAATTTTCCTTTTTGACTTTTTATCTGAGATTTTTTAAGGGTTTTCTTGTTTCTTGTTTGGGGTTTTGCGGTTTCTAAGTTTTGCTAGGTTAATGGTTTTTTTTTTTTTTTTTTTACGAGTGGTATTTTTGGTTGAGGAAATTAGGATTTTTAAGAGGTGTGGTTTTGATGCTTTTGTAATTTTTTGCTAATAGAAAGTGGATTGTGCATTATATGATTTTTTTTTTTTTTGGTTAAATTGATTTTGCATTATTCTGCTGCAAGTACACTGGTTCAGCTAGCTGCAACTAGCATACATTCATACAATCTCAGCCAACTTAAACTAACAGAACATTTGCATACAATTCCTCAGCTAACAAATGGTCTAGCAATACCCCAGGCGGAACAAAGTCAGAAGTTAACAGGGTCAGCAGTAGGCAAATACTGCTGATGCTCTTAAAAGCCTCAGTGCAACTGTCTCCTTCAATTTTCTGGTGGTTTCCTGTTTAGTGCACTGTGATCATTATATCATTTGTTGGTTTCGAGTTTTGTGTTGGAACACTGAAGAAAATTGGGTTTGAGATGTAGGCTTGGCTTCTTTTGTGCGTTTTGCCAATGGCACCTGAATTTTGCACGGTTTTGATTCTTCGTTTTGTTTTTCTAAGGATGTTGTTGGCTGCTGGGAAATGGGAGAAGATTAAACTGTTAACGGTTTAAAATGATCATTTTAGAAAAGTCAAGTTTATAGAATACATAGTTGTTCATGATTAGTTATGTCATGAAAATACAACTCTTAAGTTGTAAAGTTATTTTGTAAAGATATAACTTTTACATATAAAATTATTATAAAATAATACAACTTTTATAGAAGGGTATCTTATTAAAAGATATATCTATTTATTATCTATATAAATGACTTTTCTGTTTAGTCATTTTCACTATTTTACTCGAAGGATGAGGGTTTTGTTATATCTTGGAGGCATATTAAACCTTAAGGAAAGTATTCTACACGCCTCAAAGCCATTTTACTTTAATAATATTATTTTCTTTTCTTATTTCTTTTCTTAATTTTCTAATAATCTTAAGGCTTTAAAATGTAAGTAGAACTTTTGCTTCAAGACACAAGGAAAGAAAAATAGTAATCGCTATATATTATTGGTTATAACTCACGGAAAGGAATGGATGGCTGACGATTTTTATCTCTTCCCTCCTATATCTCACACTTTGCTAAGCCCAGGTGAAAAACACTAATTCGTAAAAACCTTTTTAAATAAATATTATTTAGTAGGTGAACATTACACCCATTAATGGTAATTTCATCTTTGATATAAATTTGAGATTGATCAATGTGAAATGTTCTAATGATATTTTCTAAATAGCAATTATTCCTATTATTGCTATGGGTGAAAGTTCTACTCCAAGACATAATAAGAAGATTGTTCAAGTATGCATATTTTTGTTTTCCTCTTGTTGCATGAATCGAATTTCATGTTTATGTTTTCCTATTAATTTTAAAGCTTATGAAGAATGATTGATGCTTCACTGCTTTTAATTTAATGGTGACATGATTATTCACTTGAAAATGGCATATTTGTTTTTTCAAAATGTTTTTTGCTTAACAATATATTAACATAGACCTTGTATCTAGCATTGGTGACCATATATGCATGAAATTGCCACAAAGTGATGTTTCATGGATTAAATATTGTTAGATGATAAACCATTAATGTTTCATTATATATATGGAAATGAAAGATGAATCATTGTGGTTGAGTTAATATAATCATAAGTTCAAATAAGTTATGTATTTTAAATAATAAAATTTTCTAGTCCATAAGATTAAATGAAATTATAGATGTATAATTTTTAAATTTTGTGGCATGAACTAATATTGTTTTACGAAAAAATGTTGGATTGTTCTACAAAATTTATTATCAATATAGAAGTAGTTTTGACTAGAAATGATATAAGTCATATATTATTTGCATGATCAATTTTTCTAGTCAAAGTAGAATAGTGGAAAGCAAAAACATTTATAACATACTCACTATTCTAATATAAAAATAAAATCTTCTATAGAGAATGTGTAACATAGTAGTCATTAATTTGGCCACAAAGATTTGAAGATCCAAATATGATTACATAATTTTATTTGATCTTATTTGGTATTTAGTGTATGGTATAATGTATATGACTATGATGAAGTGGATATAGTTCGAACAAGGCTATAAATATATAGTTAATTTATAAATATGATAAAATGCATTTATATCCACCATATATAACATTGGTAAGTAATCTCTAAAGTAGTCATTATGAAATCATGATATAAGATTTGTAAAAAAAAATATAAAGAAGCATAGTATATATATGAAACTAAAGAAAAGGTGACTTTTGTTGACCTTTGGGTATTGCTTTTCATATTGATAATTATCTTAAGGGGCCATGCTTAAGGGAGGTATGAAAATACGTAATAAAAGTTGAGATATTTGGAAAATCATGACTCAAAGAAGAAAAGATCAAAGTAGCAAGATGAATGCTATTAGACCCCTTTGGGTGGTAGACATGGTTTTGATCATAATTATAAAATTAGCTAATAATGTCCATGATAAATAGTGTATATATGTTGATATTTTAGAATCATTTGATAAGTCCAGTAATGGTCTGGTAATATTGACTATGCTCTAAAATAAGATATGAAACACCCTTGTATATGTATGGTTCATTGAAAAAAAATCATGTTATTTAAGTATATACACACAATAAGTTTAAAGTCATATATTGCCTATACTAAGAAGCAATGGAATAATAGCAACAATTTTGTCTTATTTCAGCAAGAGATTTGAGGCCTTGTTATAATAAATTAGTGATAATTAATAAAGTGGACAAATGTGTAACTATCATAAGAGATAGATAAAGTGATCATTATAAATATTATAAGGCAAAGAATTGGTGTTTGTACGCAGGATATCCATGATAGCTGAAATACTATTAAAAAACATTTTTTAATAAAAATAATAGATATCTTACACATGGTGGGGGTGCTTATTTCTTATAAACTATTAAGAAATAAAGAAATACCATCATAGTGTAATAAAATTTGGTATAATTTTAGCATGTTTAAATTATACACATTAATAAGTTTATTATAATTTATTAAAAGGACAACCATTAAAAAGATCCTTAAAGTTGAAGGACTAAAAAGTGATTGGCTTCTTACTTTATCCAATTATATTAGAAAGATCGTTGTATTCAAATTGTATTAAAAATATTATGGAAATAGAATGGTTGAAAATATTTTTTGTAATGAATATAAGAGTTGTGATCACAACTAATGCCAACTATTTCCTATAATTGCTAGAAAGAGGTAACAAAGTTTAAAAGTATGTAGTAATATGTACATAGAGAGTATGGACATGTTAATCTCTGATTCGATTATATTAAGGATTCAATCTCTATTTTGAGATTATCATAAAAGAAAATAAATTATTATAAATTAATTTGTAGTACTACAAGTAGAATGAGTTTAAATCCTATCATTATACACCAATAATGGGAACCTAAGTTTTAACTAATAACCTTTAATTTTAAAGTTCAATGGGTAAGAACAAGTTATTGTTATGTGTCTGCGATGCACTAGTAAAACTCATTCGAAAAAAGTTGATTAGAGACTGTTGCGGTCCATTGCGTATAGAAGATGAATGTAAATACTCTTAATAGAGTTCATTATTTATTGTTTGAATGTCCAAAGCAATGGGGACGTTAAGGAACTCTACCTATTTAAACATAAGAAATGGTGTTGCTTCAACAAGAAAAATTAGGGTTTCTCTTTTAAACGTTTATTATGAACAAGATAAGCACATGGCCATAATAGTGCTAAAAGTAAATAGCCTTTGATAGAAATATAAATGAATATTATGTGTGGTGTATCTTTAATTCTAATATTAGAAGTTGTGGTTCAATCTGCGGACACCAACAACTTCATTAGAATTTTAAGATATATCCGCTAATTGATGGTTCAAATCGAGAGATACCTTCTTGTATGCATAATATTTGTTTGTGTGAAAGACTAAATTGCCAACATTCTAAACTAGTGGGGGATTGTTAATAGTTTAAAATGTTGGTAGACAATCATTTTAGAAAAGTCAAGTTTATAGAATATATAGTTGTTCATGATTAGTTATGTTATGAAGACACAACTCTTGAGTTGTAAAGTTATTTTGTAAAGACATAACTTTTACATATAAAATTATTATAAAACAACACAACCTTTATGAAAGTGTATCTCATTAAAAGATACATCTATTGATTATATATATAAAGGTTTTTTCTGTTTAGTCATTTTCATTATTCTGCTCGAAGGTTGAGGGCTTTGTTGTATCTTGGAAGTATATTAAAGCCTTAAGAAAAGTGTTCTACATGCCTTAAAGCCATTTTACTTTAATAATATTTATTTTCTTTTCTTGCTTTTTTCCTTAATTTTCTAACATAAACAAATTCAATACATTTAATAACTTGTGTGCTTTATTTTGATTTATCAGCTATGTCAGTCTGCCTCACTCTTTGGGTTGATTGTAGGTTTTAATAATTAATTGTAGCATCATAATTTGATAATCTTGTTTAAAGTAATAGATCAATATTATAACCAATAATATATCGTAGCACGCTGCTGCTGTGGGTACAACAAAACGTGAAATTAAACGCCAACAAGAAGCTGCTGAAATAAACTATATTCAAGGGAACAAACATCTTTCCCTTGAAGATATTGATGTAACTAAGATGAGAAGAGAGCCTCTGAGGTTCCAAGCTCAATGCATGGAAAGCAGGCCCCCTGCAAATCAAAGCTTGCCGAGCAGGTTAAGCAGTCCAACTGTATAAAGCTTGCCTTGCTACAAGATATTAACTCTTTTATTTAATTTGTGATTTCATAAAATAAGTAGTTCCTAGTATTTATGTGATCTTGTGTAGTTTTTTTTTTGTCTTTCTCTTTACCTCTTTTTGATGTATGATGTTTTTTTTGAAATACTTATGTAGTAGGCCTCTGTTTACAGTCTTTTCTCTTTGGCAGTGGGTAAGTATAGTGTCTGAGGTGTATGGTTTTGCTGTTCTTCTGTTTCCCTGCCATGGGAGAACGGGTAAAAGATCCCTTTGCAAATCTTGTTTAATTCTTTCCAATTTTCTTTGTATTGGTAGTTGCCTTTGGGTTTTGCAGCCATTATTGTGCTTTAGACTGCCTTTTTCCAATCGTAAGTGCTTGTTGTAAGCGAAGTGTTGCTAATTCATTCATTTATTGTTCTATAATATTCTCTGCCTTTGAAGCATCCTTTGCCCAGATAATGCTATAGAAAATCTCATACTTTAAGGTTGTCTTTTTGAATTTTATGGTTTTTTTTTCCTTTTTATTGGCGATTTCAATGGGCTCTTTTTTTTCCTTTTGAAAAAGTGGTCACATCTGAGGTTGCAGCTGTCACTATTAAAGCCAATTATCAACTGCTTGCTGATTCAAATGTTCCCAATGGTCAACCTGTTACTTTTTCTACCCACTTCCATGTCTCTGAAGCATCAAAAAATGGCTTAACTTTTGGAAGCTTTGATGCTAGTTTTGGATGGGGAAGGAAACAAGATAATGTCACTGGTGCAGAGATTAACACTGCATGCCTTGTTGAAACTTCTCAGGGCACCGATGAAACTGCTGGAAAGCCATCTTCTAGGTTGGTGGGCTTTAGTTTCTACACATTAGAATTTATATTCTGTTTGATGTATTGTTTTTCTTCTACTAGAAAGTATCTAATGAATCCACAATCGTTTTATCCATCTCAACAATTAGTTTTTAGGTATTGAAGGTATATTAGTTCTAATTTCTTCTTTAGTTGATAAGCAATTCCATGAGCCATGGGTATCTGATAATGGGTCCTTATTTTTTTTTCCATTAAACAGTTTTAGAAGAATAAAAGAGAATTGTTTTCTGTTGTGTCTTCTGGTGGGATTACGGAGGAAAAACAGTTTGGACAAATATCGTAGTTATAAATGCGCCTAATATGCTATCAATATATACTGGTAGAGTGTTGGGGATCTCTAAACAGTATGTTTAGTTATCTATTTTATTTCTTAACAATTTAGATCTTATTGGGCCTTTAAGATTTCTGCATAAGCCTAGGTATATTATCAGCTATGGAAGGGGAACCGCAATCTCCTCCTGAGTTCGACAAAGTGCCAGAATCCAATGAAAATATTTTAACTGATGCAGACTTGAAAGTTGATTAGTCAAATCAAGAAATGCATTTGCACCTAGAAGTTAATCAGAGTATTGTTCCAAATGTCCCAAGCTATGGACTTGGTTTCATGCCAGCATCAGCAAGCCACCTTTCACAGTTTGATCGGCCTTAGGCTCGGTCCTATGCTGTTTCTCGCCTTGCAAACTTTGCTATAAGCACTTCTTTTATATATTTGTTGGGAATTTAGAAGACCCATACAGCCACAGAGCACAAAAAAAAATGAAAGGAGATGAAAAAAACTGCAGTAATTTTTAACTTAGTTTAATAGAGAAAGACGAGTAAATAATTATAGTAAAATATTACTGTGTTTCTTTTTATTCAGAACTGAAAGTGGTTTATATAGACTTTTTTACAATTGACAAAGCTAAAAATACTCACCAATAAGTAGAAAATTAAGAGCTCACGTCTAACAGACACTTCCTCAAACATAAGGCAGGCATGAAAATCTAAAACAAAAAAACATCCTGAAAACTAGAGACATGACTAATAAACTCAATAGTAAAATCTAACTAGTAAAACATTAATTCAATTTTGAATCATACTTTCAACACTCCCCGTTAATTCAAAATTGCACACTCCAAGCTTTGATCTAAAATAAGCATGTTTCTTATAAGGGAGTGATGTTGTTAACACATTCGCCACTTGTTAATTGGTGTTGCAATACTTCAACGAACTTGAGCTCTAGCTACTAAGTCACAGATGAAATTAATTCAAATGTCGATATGCTTTGTTCTTCCATGAAATGATGGATTTTCACTCATTGTAATTACAGCTTTGTTGTCACAAAGAATCTTAGTTGCACTTTCCTATTCTTGGGCCATATAGTTTGACAAGCAGCTGAAGTTGCAGTAGTATTTTCAGCTTCAAAAGATGACAATGTCGTGGTTGCTTGCCTTTTTGAACTCCAAGTGATAGCTTTAGAGCCAAGATGAAAAATGCTTCCTGAAGTGCTTTTTCTATCATCCAAAGAACCTACCCAATCACTATCTGTAAAGCCTATTAGACGAAAGTTGAAATTTATAGCATACCATAACCCATAATCTACTGTTTCGGCCACATAGCGCATGATTCGCTTTGCTACTCCAAGATGGTGCTTTGAAGGGTTATGCATAAATCGGGAAACTACACTGACTAAGAACGCAATGTCAAGTCGTGTATCAGTTA
This sequence comes from Adansonia rubrostipa, assembly GCA_038381775.1. Taxonomy (NCBI): domain Eukaryota; kingdom Viridiplantae; phylum Streptophyta; class Magnoliopsida; order Malvales; family Malvaceae; genus Adansonia; species Adansonia rubrostipa. Next base: position 19,915 of record JBBYHM010130137.1, on the reverse strand, counting down.
AGTAAATCAATCCACCCACCAAACTTCTAAAAAACTTCACATCTACCATACCATTATCATCTTTAACTTGTAGCTTCTCATTCAAGTTCATGGATATGGTTACTCCTTTACAATTCAACATATTAAATCTTTTAAACAAATCAGTAAATATTTCATTTGAGAAATGAAAATACCATCTTCCTTTTGCAACACTTCAAGACCAAGAAAGTAATGCAATAATCCTAAATTTGTCATCTCAAACTTTATCATACCAACTTTAAAATCATCAATTAAAGCACTAGATGAACCTATATAAATTATGTCATCAACATAAAGGCAAATCATGAGAAAATCAGTACCTTGCCTTTTTAAGCACAAATAGGCTCATTCTCACTTCTGATTTACCCATTTGAACAAAAATGAGCATCTATCTTGTTGTACCAAGCTTTTGGTGCTTGCTTTAACCCATAGAGAACCTTTCTCAACTTGTAAACTTTATTTTCTTTGCCACTGATGATGAATCCTTCAAGTTAAATGACATTCACTTCCTCCAATAGTTCTCCATTCAAAAAGGCAGATTTGACATTAAATTGATACACAGACAGTTTCATATGAGCAGCACAAGCTAAAAAATTTCTCACCGTTTCAAACATTGCAACAGGAGAAAATGTATCTTCATGGTCTATGCCATTGGTCTGTGCATATCCCTTTGCAACCAGCCTTGCCTTATGCCTTTCAATGCTCTCATTAGCATGGTACTTTGTTTTGAAAATCCACTTTAGCCTAGTAGCACTTTTTCGTTCAGATAAATCCACCAACTCCCATGTCTGATTTCTATTGATGGCATTCAACTCTTCTTTTATAGCTTTAATCCACTTTTCTTTTATAGATGCTTCTTCAAAAGTGGTTGGTTTAGCAATAAATAAGGCTTATGTGTTGGCATATATCTCTTTCAAGGATTTGAACTTCATTGGAGGAGATTCTTCTGAAGAACTTTCTGAAGTTAGTTGTGTACATGAGCTGCTAGACAGCCTATATGGGCTATTTGTTGGTGTTGATTGCTTAGGAGAATCAGACATGATTGCTGGAACACCATTATGGGCTTCACTTGGAGCCTCAAGGTCTACTAAAATATTAGTTTCTGCTACCTCTCTCTTGTTGTTCCAGTTCCAGCTTGCTTTTTCATCAAACACCACATTCCTACTAACAATGACTTTGCCATTCATAGGGTTATACAACCTATATGCTTTGGATTGTGTACAATAGCTAACAAAAATGCATTTTATTGACTTTTCATCAAGTTTGCTGCGATTTCAGAACTAAAGTGTAGGCAATACAACCAAAAACATGTAAATGGTTTACCAAGGCCTGAAACCATACCAAGCTTCATAAGGAATCTGATTTGGGACTACTCTTATTGGTGATAAATTCAGAAGATAGACTGTTGTAGCTATTTCTTCTGCCCAAAATTCATTTGAAAGACCTTTAGCTTTCAACATGCTCTATGCCATCTCCATAACAATACGATTTTTTTCTTCTACCACACCATTTTGCTCAAGTGTGTAAGGTGCTGTTAATTCCCTGCGAATGCCATTGTCTTCACAAAACAGAGAAAATTGGTCAAATAAAAGTTCACTTCCTCTATTCGTTTGAAGCACCTTTATTGACGCCCTACTTTGCTTCTCAACTAGGGCCTTAAACTTCTTGAAGTTGTCAAAAGTTTCAGACTTGAGTTGCTAAAAATAAACCCAACTCATGCGACTGTAATCATTAGTAAAAAGTAAAAACTACTAATACGACTAAAGGTTTACTCCTCATAGGCCCACACAAGTCAGCATGCACTAATCTAGTACTGTAGATGCCCTCCAAGACTTGCCTACAAGAAATGAAAACTTACTTTGTTTTCCATAGATGCAGTCCTTACACAACTCAAGTGATTCAATTCTAGGCAGCCTATGCACCATTTCTTTTCTACTCAACAACTTCAAGCCTTTCACATTTAAATGCCTATACCTCAAGTGCCACAAATCAAACTCACTTTTCTTACTAGCAACAAGAGCATGATGATTAACGCTAGAGACTTTAAGAGGGATTATCTTGTTTTCTGCCATAGACACATTGACAACAACTTGACCAGATTTTTTATCTCTAATAACACATGCATCACCATCAAACAAAATTGAATAACCACTAAACATCAATTACCCAACACTTAGCAAGTTATGTGACAAGCCAGGAACAAAGAAAACATTATGGAGAAATTTCACTTTACCACAATCAGTCTCTAAAACTACTGTTCCTTTGCCTTCAACTTAAATTGGCTTATTATCACCAAGTCTCACTGTCAACTTGTGTGACTTATCAAGCTCATGAAACAAGGATTTTGTCCCAGTCATATGATTAGAACAGCTGCTATCAAGAAACCAAACATCAGATGCAATGCTTGAATCGCCATATCAAGCCCTAAACAAACTTCCCTCCTTGTCCTTTTATGCGTAGCTTGCTTGCTTTTCCCCTTTCCAACAATTTACCTTGATATGTCCATACTGTTTGCAATAATGACATTGGACATTCTTCTAGTTTTTGTACTCCTCAAAATACTGAGAATTAGTTTGCTTTTCAGAAGGCTTGTTGCCTTTGCCATGGAAACCATTTTTGCCATAATGTCCACTCTTCCTTTGACCTCTTCTAGTGCCTTTCTTTGACTGTCCTGATAACTTCCCTTTCGCCTGAAAAGTTATTTCTTCACCCTTGTCACAGGACCTATTTAATCTTGCCTCATGTACTTGCAAAAAACCCATTAAATCATCAAAGGAAAACACAGACAAGTCTTTAGATTCTTCAATGGTAGCAACAACCTGATCAAACTTCGGTGTTAAACTCCTTAAAACTTTTGCAACAATGGTTTGATCACTAATTTTCTCTCTAAAAGACCTAATTTGACTCACAATTCCAGACAGTTTTGATAGAAAATCTTGGATAGATTCACTATTATTCATGAACAATGTTTCAAATTCACATCAGAGAGTTTGAAGTTTGATAACAATTACCTTGAACTATTTTTGCAAAATTAACCAAGCTTCCTTTGATGTAGTTGCAGCAGCAACCTGAGAGAATACAAACTCATGAACAGCCTGTTGAATGAAGAACAATGCCTTGGTGTCCTACTTTTTTATTCTCTTTCAACCTCCCTTCTTCTTCTGGGTCAGCAAACCCTTGCTCCACCAAGTCCTACAAATCTTGAGACTTAAACAAGGTTTTCATCTTAATGCTCCATAACTCATAATTCTCTCCTTTGAAGATGGGAATCATGGGTTGAGACAAGCTAACAAAATCCCTATTTGCCGTCATAGTGAACCCAGGCTCTGACACCACTTTTGTTGGGAATTTAGAAGACCTATACAGCCACAGAGCACAAAAAAATGAAAGGAGATGAAAAACACTGCAGTAATTTCTAACTTAGTTTAGTAGAGAGAGATGAGTAAATAGTTATAGTAAAATACTACTGCTCTTCTTTTTATTCAGAACTGAAAGTGCTTTATGTAGACTTCTTTACAACTGACAAAGCTAAAAACACTCACCTATAAGTAGACAATTAAGAGCTTAGGGACACGACTAGCAAACTCAATAGTCAAATCTAACTAGTCAAACATTAATTCAATTTTGAATCATACTTTCAACTATATATATATATATATATATATATATATATATATAAAAGTGGTAACAATGCTGCACTGTTTTCCTTACAATTTTAAACTCCCTTGTATCTCCTAATGGCTTATATTGTGCTTTTAAAACATAGTTTCAGTACTTGGCATTTTTACATTTTGTTTTTTCTTCAATCCCTACTTTTCTTTTTTTAGAGTTCGTGATTCTTAGTAGTGTGGAACAAGAACTTTCAGAAAATTAACTTGCACGTTTTTTTTTCATGGTGACATCGAATGTTAGTCTATGCTTTATACTATTATAATTACTTGCTTCTTGCACTCAATTCGTCAAATTTGTAGAGCGGGAATTCTCCAGCTCCGTCGGGCAGTTCAACAGCGCCTGTTCAGAGCTCCGTTGATGCAGCCCCGCAAGCAGTTCACCTTTCCCGGCATCCATTTCCACCTAATTACTTTCCTTATCCCCAATATCTGCATCGCGCTTCCTCAGCAACCTTCAACTGGCAAGTTATACATGCCACCTCGAGCAGCTGCACCTGGAGTTAAATTCTCTCTTCCATAGCTCAAAACTGGAATTAATGCAAGAAATCCTGCTAATCTCACATTTCCATCTGGCTATGGTTCATTAGCTTTTCCACCTGTTAGTTTCAATTTGTCTGTTCCGTCAGCTACCTCTGGAAGCTCCGCTAGTAGGATCGTGCAGCATCACAGTTGAAGGAAAATCATATATATTCAAGTGGATCACTGTTGGTTTGCTTTTCTTTTCCATTTACACTTTTCCCACCCGTTTTCTATTGAATGAGTTTTACCATGATGGATCATATGATTATGGTTTTGGAGTTTTTTTTTTTTAGCTTATATGCACAGAGTATTTTCTACTAGCAATTATTAAGTTAATTTTAACGCTATGTTTTTTATTCTTTTTTATTTTTTATTTTTTTGGTTGCAAACAGAAGGTTCAGCTTTCTGGGTGCCTGCGCCGGGGCAAGATTTACCCACCTTGGAGGTTAATTCTTTGTACAACCTCTTTCTTCATG
>JBBYHM010130137.1:4590-15131 GCA_038381775.1 Adansonia rubrostipa | reverse complement strand
AGCTTTCTGGGTGCCTGCGCCGGGGCAAGATTTACCCACCTTGGAGGTTAATTCTTTGTACAACCTCTTTCTTCATGGCCAAGAGGTTTCTTTCGCTCCTGTACAGGCTAGTCACGGTGCCTTTGCTGGACTTTATCAGCCACCTGAAACGATGACTGCTACTTCCAATGTTAATACCCTGCCGCAACAGTCCCAAGCCATGGCTGCAGCTGTGAAAACTGTGTCCGTCAACTGGTGCTTATTAGCAGCCTCAACTTGCACAGATAAATTGGAACAGTAATTACTTAACTGTTAAAATCAACGAGGATGCAATCGTAGAAAGATGTGGTGGAAGTTTTAGGAGGGCGAAACTCTGGCCCGCTTTTTTGAGTGTAAATATTAAACGCCGGCATCTCAGATAGACAAGGGTAAATGTACGGTGAGGACGTATGTTGCTGACTTCTTTCACCTCTTTTTCTTGCTATACTGTCCCCCCCCTCCCCCAATTTTCTTTATTATTGTCGCTTTCTTTTTTTTTTTTTTTCCAGTTGGAGTTTATTTAGTCTCATAAGATAATCTATATATCTATATACAGGAATTAAAGAGGTGAATAGATTAGGTGGGGTTTCGTTTCTCCGATTTTTCCTTTCCATTGTCACACTCGCCTGTATATTAGATTATGAATAGGGAGGAAAGATGATACAAGCTGTAATTTTGGTACATAAGAACTATATTTTTTAGACTCAGGTGTGGATTTTAAATAAGTATATATATCTTACGTGAGTTCATTCATTTTAAAATATTTTTCATATATGTAAAAAATTATAATTTTATATTCATATTCAAATATGTGTTTGACAGTCGAAGTAGTTAGAAGGCTCTTTCTTTGAATTTCTTTAATTGACTGACTGAATGGATGCTCTTATTTGAATGAAAAACTAATTAGTTATAATCAGCTTTGCCCATTTATTCCATCTTCAGTTCTTTCTTCCTTCCTTCCTTTACTTGAATGCGAATAAATTGATGTTTCAAGTTCAACAAGGCAAGGAAAGGCAAGGGAACCGTTTTTATCTGCCCTGTCCACTCTTTGATTCAATGAGCTACTTTGAAAGAACTGAAGATGGAATAAATGCGTAAACCTCACTGGCCACACCTGATAATAACTAAGTAGCTTTTCGTTCAAATCAATGAGGCTCAAATTCCCCCAACAATAGGCTTGTTTTGTTTTGCTTTGCTTTGCTTGGCTTGGCTTGGCCTGGCTTCCATCTCGTCTGAACTTGTAATCTTAATCATGCATGCATTGCTTCATATTAATGGGAAAAAAAATCAATCAATTCAAGGTAAAAGCGGCAATGGGATGGAGAAATCTGCCAAACTTCCATTGATTGAAGGAACTTTTGTTGTATTTTATGTAGACACCCTTTCTACTTCGCTTTTAAGTAATAAAATAGATGATAAGATTTTTGCTCTTCTCTGTTCTGCTGAGGTGGAAGAAGCGTTACATTACGTAACATTGGCAAAATTATTGATGTTGGTTAAGGGTTACGCGAGGAAGTGACTGGCAGTGCTGCTTGTTTGCGTGGTGTTACTGGAATCTATCTCATGGGCAGGCTGGGATGCCCAGTCATGAATTTCAAACACAATAATAATTATAATTCATAATTAATGGATGAACGCTGCATTTTGCATATCAAAAAACAAATGCCTTCAATAAAATTTACTACTAAGTTCTTATAATTATTGTTATTATTATAATATCTAAATATTATTATATATCAGCATTAGCTCAAATGACCCATATGTCTTGTGATTTGAGAGGAGCGGACGTAACATATAATTTCTTCTTATTCAGATTTAAGCAGAGAGAAATCAGATTGTTAAAAGATACATTACAAAATTTAAAATAATAATAATAATAATAATTAATATCTAAATAGGCAACCTACAATTTGATAATACCAGCAAAAAAAAAAAAAAGCAGTCCAATCCGGACGACATTTTTGTAGGGTAAAATAAAAAGATCACCTGACCTTGCCGTATACATTTCAAACCATCCTTCACTTCCTCACATATACTTTATCTAGGTTCACCTCATATCAAAACTGTCATTATTACAAAGCTTAATTATAATATTATATGACCTAATAATACACCCAATAATTTAGCAGCACAGCTAACCAACATGCCAATGCAAATACCCAAACCCCGATGATGAACTCACACCTATTCCTCACCGTGTAATACTAGCATCTAATCTCTCCCAACACACAACACAAACAACACTTCATATATGAAACAAGTTAGAACAACTTTAACAGGCTCACAACAGTAACAGTGCCGTGCCCCGACTGCACTTGCGAGGCATTCACTTACACAGCCAATACCTGCAATGTCGGGGGGGAACTGCTGCTTATGGCAGACACTCTAAGACACAAGCTCCAACGGCCGCAACAAAGGGATCCTTTACCCCCCAGTCTTTGCTCGCTTCATTCCAAGGCTGTTGTGAAACGGGGATACAGAACCAGACATTGAAGAACCTTCCTCTCGAAGCGTACCATTCAGCATTGCTAGCTCTCGCAGCTGTTGTTTTTTATATAAATCCTGGGATTCATCCTATTTTTCAAAAATAATAAAACAAATGAAATAAAAACATCTTTTCATGATACCTAATAGACACATAGTTTAAATATAATCACAACAGATGGAAATTTTACTCACCACAGGCTTGAGCAAATCTTCAAGTATCTCACATGCTTGCATTAGGCGAGCATCAACAATTTCAACAGGTAATTCTGCCTCAACTAGGATATGAAGAGGTTCATTCAGATGTTCATACCCCGGTTTTCCTCTCATCATTTCCTCCTTAACAAATTTTAAAAGACAGTTACAGCATTTACATCCACATAAAGGGAGTCAGATGGAATTTTGTATTCACCAAAAAATACAGAAAATTAAAGATCAAATAGGCTGCTTCTTTACAACTAAATCAAGACATAATTCATTGAAGTTTATCCATATCAGGAACAGCTTAAAAGTTTAGGGCTACACGTTTGATGTGTTTCACTCTCATCAAAGTCTTTGAAATACGATCAGATGTTTATCAAACTTATTTAATGAGCAATAGCCACTCAGAAAGAAGCAAGGAAAGGATCATTACTCTAGCTGGATCCTTAATACTGCCCCGCCCTCTTATAAGGACACGGCACTCTGAATTTGCCTCCAGACGCTTAAGAGAGTTGCCCCTAGGACCAAGGAGTCGGCCAACAAAATTGTACTGCACATTAAATTAGTTTAGAGACTGAAAAAGAAAATTTCTAAAATTGCTGTTAAGACAAGAGTTCAATCATACGTTAGGATAGTTGTCGGCAGGAATATCCACTCTGACTGTTCTCTTAACAATAAGACCAGAAAAGCTACCTTGAGAACTCAGCCAGTTCTCTGCCAAAGAGGGCTGTACTAGACCTGACATCTGCACCAAAATATTCCAGGTTTTTTAAACAAGAAACCTCAGCGACAAATTAATGAAAATGTGTTCCACTGTATTGCACAGATAAGACTATGGAACCGAACAATCATTCCTTAGACAAGCACCAATAATTCCTCTCAGACATTTCAAGACAAGTACCTTTGACAGATCAAAAGAAATCATTCTGACAAAGAATATCCACAGAAGAGTAAAATCTGAGGTTCAAGGAACTAGAAGCCCAAAAGCAGTAACTTATGGGTTTCCAGATGAATCTGGCACCTACTAACACAGTTAACCACCAGCTTATTGGGATCAGAGAATACCATCTAAGCAGCTTCTATGAAATATGGGTAAGCTAGTCTTTCCACAAATACAAACTGGAAACTGAAATCATGGAAACCACTTTTTAGGGGTGCCAAAAAATAACTGTTTAATTATTGATGTCGGCAACAATGTATACAGTTCAGAGAATAGCCCTCTTATCAGAACTCCTAATATTCACGTTCTCACACTCATGCACATGTCAGGCTTCCATCCTATGACAAACTCTCATCCCAACCGTCTTGACAATGATAAATACCAGAGAAAACAATGAGTTATATAATCAAAAGCAACAGCTTGAAATATATACTAAGATAAAACTAGTTTTCAGGACTTCTTCATGTTACCCTCAGACTGCCTGTCATAAGAGAAATGACAATACAAGCCAGAACTCAAATAAAGGTTAGGTTAGCATGAAATGTAGTAAAGCATTAAGTCAGCAATTCCTCTAAAAGCTGTAAAATTTGACGGTAAAGAGTTATGTTAATGGTTAGTATTCATACTTCTGATTGAAACCGTGATGTCCATCTGTTCATATCAGCTCCTCCACTTGAAAACATTCCTCCAAAAGCCAGGGGGCTAGCTTGTTCAAGCCCACTTTGACCTAAAACCGATGCATTCCCCAACAGTGTAATTACACGCAAAATTTCTGCTCCAAAAATGTCATTTTCAATAATAAGATGTACCCGTTAGCGTTTGTTAAGAAAAGTTAGCAGTTACCTCAGAATGGAGAAACTACACGGAATGTTAATTTAGTCAGTTAAATATCAACATTTTCTTCATAACATAAGCTACTCTTCCAGCCGAATGCAATCTAGAAAGAGGAGAAAGATGTGGCAAAATTTTGTTTTGGTTTATTTTACATGAATAACAAACATTCTTATATTAATTAGAAAGAATTGTTTGACTGACTATCCCACAGAACCATGGAGGAATCAAATCATCAGCTAGAATCCGAAATCATACAAGTGAAGACAAAAAAACACAGGAAGCACTAAAAGAAATGCTATTTAATTGCACTGCCACCAAATATTAGCACATTGTTGCAGGACAATTTTCGTACAATAAACAGAAGAAAGAGAAAACAAACAACCACCTCTTTTGGCTCGAAGTTGGCAACTAAGGTCTCTCACAACTAACCTAAAAGAACTAAATCTTACAGGCAAGCTACCCAAGATTTCTCAATTCCTTGACAGGACCTTGGGATCCATCACCATAGGCTGCTTCCCAAGATGAATATCAAGCAGAATCACTAGCTTTCCCTCTATAACTTTTTCCACATATCCATTCCTTCCTCCACCACTGTTAGTGAGGTTCAGAAACTTCCTTTATCCTACCTCTTCATTTCCATCTCTTCTTCTCTCTTATGACTGCAGTAGCAACCTCTTCTTTTTCCTCTATCCTTCACATCCATTGCTTACTAAGATATGTCTAACTATCCATTGTGACATTGAAGAGCTATCAAGGTTCACGTAAGATTCATCATATCGGTTTCTTAAACTAATTTAGAACCATAGTCTCTGTTGTATCATGATTGCTATTCCCGAAAATCTTTTGAAAGAGTAAGCAAGTCTTCCAATTGCAGGCAGTCCAACCTCAATCATAATTCCACTGAGTCTTGGTAATTGTCAGTTCTATCTACAAAATGTAATGACACATGAGGCATCTTTTCATTTACATGATTTACTAAACGAATTAAATTTGACAGGAGATTTAGTAATAAAGTTACTGTTTGTGGGTTGATTCCTAATTAGCATTTCTAGTCATTATTTGTCAAGTTAGTATTTGGCGGTTAACAGTTAGCTTTATGTTGTTGTTTCAGTGACAACAAAGACGGAGGGAGATATTGTCTGCAAGATCATTTGACAAGAAAGTAGATTGCTTCTTTGAAAAACTCACCCTGGTTCAACAGTCTATAAGTATGAGGAAGCACTGGCATAAATGGACTAAGCTTGTGACGCTCTGCCAGTAACTTAGAGAGATATCTGCAAACGGGAAAATCAAAAAACCATCAGCAAATTGTGGATTAACACATCCATCACAAGATGATGTTAAAGTTAAGCAGAAACAGAGTCATTAATGAGAGGTTCTCACAATCTCCAGTTATTTAGCTTCGATTAAGAACAACTATTTCAGATCACAACTTAAACCTCGACAGAAAAATCTAAACTGATCTGTCAGTAAAATCATAAAATCCACAGAAACCCAAAACGAAAAGCTTAATCAGCTAAAAACGAAAGAATTTTTAGTTCATAATTCTCTTTAGACTCTAATTCCCCATTTCTATAAGAATTCTAACATTCTTTTCCAGTTTTACATCTCTCAACAACAACCTCTTCCTCCGTAAATCTATTACAAATTCATAATCCTCCAAGGGATTTTATATTTGATTATATGTTGTATACCCGCGATGCACAAAACACAGAAAAAGACAATTATTCTATTTTCATCGTAGAACGAAAAGCTTAATCATCTAAAAATGAACGATCGAGTTCTAGATCTTCGAAATTGCAACAAAAGTGATCAATTATAAGAAAAAGAAAAAGATCAGAGGCAAAATCACTACACTAACTGCAAAGAAAAGGAAAAGATGGTTAGATTAAAATTAACAAGAGAATACTTGTCTTGGAGGGTGGCGGCGGAGCGGAGCCCAGAGAGGTGAGGGACAGAAGGCGAGGGAGAGTAAGCCATATATCTGCCTTCGCCACTGCCCGATGTAGTCAGAGAAGGATGTGTGGTGGAAGGAAGCGCTGGTGGTGGTTCTATATGTTCTTTAGGATACTTGAAATTCACTATAATTTTTCATGTAGTATTTTTATTTTTAAAATATCTATTTAAGTACTTAAATGTTCCATCATTTATTAAAAATTAATTTTATTTTTATTTAATAATTTTTTAAGTATAATTGTTTAAGTTATTAGGTTAAAAAAGGAAAAATAGTAAAAAAAAAATGATCGACCATATTCTTAAATTTTTAACTTCAAAAATCAGAAACCCTAGATCCCATTGTATTCGATTGGATTCAAAATCATAAATCGATTCTATTTCAAAAATTGAATAGATTTCTTCAAGTGTTTAGATGAGGGATTTCGAATTGGTTGGATAAAAGCAACATTTTGAAAGTAATTTTGAACAGATTAGATAAAAACAACAATTTCGGAGGGATTTTCGTACTTTTGGAGTGAAAACTTAGCATCATTTTTGTAAGTAGTTTGTTTTCCAAATCCGCCAAACATTGCTCTATCTTTGGTTTTGATCAAATATACTAGATATTGTATTGAATATATTGAAAAATGTATTAAATGTTTATCTGGTGTGGTTGTGGTCAAATTTATTTGTTTGAAATGTCATTGTGCTACTCTATTTGCCATGTGTCTCTGTTGGATTTGTTTGTATTGGATGTTAATGCCATTGAAATATGATACTGTGTTTGCATGTGAAATTTTTTAATATTATTCACTTTAGGGTTTTATGTGATATGGTTGTTGAAGCAAGGTACAGATCTGTTAAAGGCTTTTATTATTTGACTTCAGGTTTTAAGTTTAATGATGGATTAGTATTTTATTATGATAATGTCTTTATTTTTTTTAGAATGATAGGACATTTAAAGGCAAAAAGAGAGCTACATGTGTTTGTGGAACATGGGGTTGATGCTCCATAAGTACTTGAGGATATAATTGGACTGCCTTACGAGAACATTAGTGTAAAAGACACTTCAAATGTAGTTGGTAGTGATGAGGGGTTAGATGATAGTAACTTGTGTGGATCCTATGGCAATAATAGTGAGTTTGTAAATGTTATTGTAAGGTTGGATAACTTTAAAAATAGTGATAATAAACCCTTAAGTGATTTTGAGTGGGTGTCAAATAAAGAGGATGAGGAGTTGCGAGAGATAAATAAAGAGTTTAGAAAATTTAAAGAGAAGAAACAACAAAGAGATGTTAACTAAATAAAATCCCATCAGAGTTTGAGTTTAAATATCTAGTCCAAGAAATCAAGAAAAGAAGGCGAGATCTGAAGAAAAATAATGCTAAGTCTAATGGGATAGGGAATAGTAATAAGGATGAGAATGACATAGATTACCTAGATTTTTCGTAGTTAGGTAGTTACGAGACTAATAAGGATGCAGAGGTTGTATGTAGGAAATGCTATTTTTGACTTTTTAGATTTATTGCCTTTATTTTAGCTTGGTATAATCTTTGATGGTCCAAGACAGTTCAAGGAAGCTTTGAACAAGTTTGCTATTTTGATTTCAAGCTACTTAGAAAAGAAAAAATAAACAACTAGAGCAGTTTGCAAAGGTGAGGGTTGTCCATTCCTAATATTTGTTGGTGCAGATAATACAAATGGGTTGTATAAAATGAAAACCTTGAGGAGTGAGCATGCATGCACAATTTTATTTAAGAATTCAAGGGCAAGTTATAAGATGTTAGTAGAACATTTTCTTTTGAAGCTTAGGATTATACCTGACTAAAAGTTGGTTAAGATGTTTAAATTGTGTAAAAAAGAGTTGAAGGTTGATGTCTCTATGGGTGTGTGTAGGAGAGCAAGGTCTACTGCTCAAGAATAGATTACTAACAAATATCAGTATGAGTTTAAGAAACTATTCCACTATGTTAATGCTTTGAGGGTGGCAGATCCACAAGGAAATATAGATTTGATGGTTGAAAGGCCTACTCCTATGCATAAACCTAGATTTCTAAGGTTTAAGTATGTTTCAGTGCATTGCAGGAAGGGTTTAGTAAATATTATAGGTCTTTTCTTTGCTTAGATGTTTGTCTTCTCAAGGCTTCTTTGAAAGGTGAGCTATTAGTTGCCATTAGTAGAGATGGCAATAATCAATTGTACCCTGTTTCATCGGCGTTGGTGAAGGTAGAGAATATATCTACATAGGGATGGTTTTTGGATAATTTGAGAAAAGATCTTTAGATGATGGATTGAGAGAGACTTACTACTGCAGAAGGTATGTGTTTTAATTCATAATTTATTGTTTACAGTTTATTAAAATTAATTTTATATTCAAGATTGACTTCGTTTTTTTTGCAAGGTTTATGTGATGCTATAAATATATAGATTATAAAAGCTAAGCATTGATTTTGTGCTAGACATTGGTTTGCAATTTGGAAGAGAAGTCATAAAACCATAGACTTTCATAAACAATTTTGGATATTTAGCTTGTAAGGCAATAGCATTTAGTGATTTCATGTATAAAAACATTATATTTTATTAATGCTAAAGAGGTATTTCTTTATCCATAAGATGTTATTTGATAATTGTTATGAATATCTTATGAAGATAAAGCCCATGAAACAAATTGACCTTGCAAAGGAATTATAAATAGTTACAATTCTGAGACCCTTATGCATTAAAGCCATTTTTCTAAAAACATTCTTGGTCATCGTATTGTCAAGAAAGGGCATTGACAATACATAAAACTAGTATATGTTAAGACTTTATGCATTTGATGCATGCAATTGATCTTATAAGTTGAAGTATAGAGATACTTAGGGTAATATATGGGTTAAGTAGAACAAGTTCACTGAACATGACCCGCTATGGGTCTTGCATTTGGTATTTCACTCAAGTGTTTATGGAAATACTCTTGTGTGTTAGTAGTGTAAGTGATTTTTAGACTTGTGACACTAGCTCATCTTGTATGTGGAGTCTCATACATAAAGGTTATCACGAACGGGTCCATAATAGATGGATACCTAGAGTAGGATGGTTTTGGATATGACATGAAGCATATTGAAGATGGATGAATGGTTTAGAGAGGATTCATCACCCAAGTGATTTAAGAGGATATATCTCACATGCACTTGGCTTGTGTTAACTTGATGTCCTTGGCAAAGACAATACTGACTATGGAGTTAACATGTAAAGTTGAAAATTAGTATGCAAAAGGCTAAAAGTAGACATTGAATTACCCTGAGATACTTTACATTAAAGGGCTTGGCAAAACCATGTTAACACTCCCTGCATGTTGGTGGCTATGATGCATTGCTAGATGCCAATCTTCATTTATAGAGATAAATATAAATATTCTTAATTGGATAATTTACATTTATTGCTAGCATGATCGGGGCTTAATGGATCATACACATAAGGGTGATTAGTAAAAATTAAAATGAAACTAGGCTTTTCTACCTAATAAAAAAATAGTTATTTAGATCTATTTTGAATGTTTCGTGTGGGCTAAGGACTATAGTGTAAATTGATTAAAAGTTGAAAAACATTCACCCTGGGTATTTAAACCTAGTTGTCGTCCTAAACTCTAAGGGTTTTATTTTTGTGCCATTTGGTCTTCCCCATGGTTAGATTTGCGCCATCTTTAGCATCCCTAAAAGAGGTTGGCGATTTCACCCTAGCTTGAATAAAATCTATTTACTTAATTTGTTTTAATTGAGAATTTAAAGAGATCAAAGGCAAAAAGAAGGCTTTTGAAACTTAAGTTGCTAGCACGGCCCCCGGCAAAGAAACTCTCTCCCTTTTGAAGGTTGTTTGGATTACCTGTGTGAATAACCTTTAGCAGCTGGATACTTAGACAATTTTGATTTATGACAACCATGCTCAGTGTACAAGTTCTTGTGGTCATAGAATTACTCCAAGACATCTCTAAGCTAAGATATGAGAATTCTTGATTCATTATTCGAGTTCTTGGTTTTAAAGATTGATAAAAAACCATGCAAGACAATCTAGTTTATAGAGTCTCAATATTGTTTCTTTATTATGTTTTCAGGTACCATTTATATAAAATGATTGAATATATATATAT